>JABSTN010000359.1:0-212959 GCA_013759125.1 Fusarium sp. NRRL 53293 | reverse complement strand
GTGTTGAGGGGGGGGGTGGAGAGGTTGGAGGGGCGAGTGGCGGCAGTCGATGCAGAGAACAATGCCCTCCGGGAGGTCGTCGACGGCCTCCAAACCCGGTTCGGAGGGCCTCTCCCATCTCGACGGGTCGACGGAGCCCGGCGCCGATCCCACGTCGGCCACCCCCACGATGATTGAGCGAAGGCGTGTTGAACGAGACAAATCACGTAAAAACAACCCGTGGCGGGGCAAACCACGTTAAACACCCCTGAACGAATGAAAGGAAGAGAAGAGAAGAGAAGAGAGGGGGCATCGAACTAGCCAGGCATCTGTCGCTTGCGACAGTGTAAGACCTGGCTAGCCCGGTCCGCGGGTCTGTAGGTCAGGCGCTTTGATCACTGGTCTCTCCATCATTCACCGTCCATGTCGATCAAGCGCACCTTGTACGGGTCCAGTAGCCAGCACAACTACATCAATGTTGCTGGTGAAGCTAAAGCAGCCCCATTACCGAGTTGTTCAAACACAAACACCAAACAACATATCGGTATAAAAACGATGCCTCCGCTACAATCTCACTCTTTACTCTCTCGTTACTCTTCATCCGACATCTCAGACAATCTCTACGCCTTCGAGTCGTCACCGAGTATACCTTCTTTTCGTTTATTCTATGTCTGTCACAGACAGTCCAACCTTGTCGTTGCCTCGACACACTAAGTCACAACTTGACTTTCGCAACTCGATCATTTCAGCTTCAGTTGCACGCGAGCTTCCCACAATTCACTACAGAGAGCAGAAAAATTTACTCAAAATGATGGATCTGTTGTGGCTCATCGGTATTCTCCTTTCATTCTTGGAAGCCGACGTCCTCTTGTCTTTGGCAACCTCTGGGCCATTTTATCCGAAGTTCTAGCCTATCAAGAACTGGCATCTCGAACGACGACAATAATCCGCCTGATGGACCTCCGAAAGCAGCAACGTGCGGGCTCCTTACACTCGAGAATCCTAACTTCTGAGTACAACTTCTGAGCCAATGAAGGCCAACTTTGTTGACGACATAGATCCCCAATCAGCACCGACGACTACCAACAGAAATGGCATGCAGAATTTGGATACGCTCGCAAACTATCTCCGAGTCAATGTCTTTCACGAACGCCGACAAGGCTCCAATTGGCAAAGCAGCTAGCACCAGTCACCGGGAGACCACACAAGACAATTGAAATTGGGGAAGAACCTGCATCTCCACCTCAGAAGATGCTCGTAGGATATTCGCCTTACAGTGAGCGACATCTGCACCACTTGTTTCGACAATGCCATGTTACACTGCCTAGCGATATTGCTCAGACAAACTACAAGTATCATCCACTACTATCAAGCTTATATGGCTTTCCAAGCATGATGCAGACGGCACAAACCTTGCTCTCCTTCAGGAATTCTCGTTCCCGCTTCGCCGCGGCAAATGGTCCTCACGGCCGGGTCACCCCATGTCAGTCCACGCTGGGTTGTCAAGCCGGTAAACTCATCGTCGAATCAATATCCGGTAAGCTTTTTGACCCCCCCCCCCCTTCAATTCGGCAGTTGTCACTAATCACGTTTTCAGGTTTCGCGGCAATATGGTTATCAATAATACGACCAACTTCAGCCATATCGGCTTTGTCGTTTTTCGAGCCGTTCACGGCGATGTTCGACGGGTCGAGTGTTTGATCGACATGCCACACCTTTTGAGTTTGAGACCACGAAAGGCAATGATAGAGGTCTTCAAGGCCGGTAGAAAGAAGAATCGTATATCATTGGGAATCCGCCCCCCCCGAGCGTGGTTTAGAAACCGGGAGATTGATTGTGGAGGAGGACGTGACTGAGGAGCTATGCCTGGTGATTGAAGATGCTTTCGTCTCAATCTTAGCATCCTGGACGTTTATCCTCTCCTCCAAGCTTCAACGCACCAGAACTATCACCTCCCTCTCCCCTACAAGACTCAATCATCTATCATCAAAGGGGATCGGGCGATTCAAGAAGTCGCGGCAGATCGAAAGAGGATTCAGGGCCTGGGAACGGAGGTCAGGAAGCATCCTCGCGAGACCTGTCGTATTAGCGCAAGAAGTCTCAACAGCACCTCGCCAGTTGG
Source organism: Fusarium sp. NRRL 53293 (assembly GCA_013759125.1). Classification (NCBI taxonomy): domain Eukaryota; kingdom Fungi; phylum Ascomycota; class Sordariomycetes; order Hypocreales; family Nectriaceae; genus Fusarium; species Fusarium sp. NRRL 53293. The sequence goes on along the minus strand of JABSTN010000359.1, from coordinate 210,858 downwards.
ATCAATTCGATACGAGCAGAGACTTACGCACGTCTCATCACCAGGCTCAGTACTCTCAATCGCAACGTCCCCGCCGACACCCCATCAGCTCAACCCCCCCAAGGGGGCATACCCTACCTCACCTGCCCACGCGCCTATTGAAGCTGCCGTAGTAGGCGAAATAGCGCAGATTTGATGACAGCCCTTCCAAAAAAGGAGGAGAACAAGGTCTCCCATGACGATTACAACCCTCACCGCCATCGCCTCCGCCACAAGAGACAACCAACCCTGAGATCACCAGAACCTGCTTCAAGAACCTCTGTGTCTGCTCTACATTTCTTGGGACATTCGAAGCGGCGACAGACTTTTGGTCAAATACTCGAGGTGGGTTGCGCGCCAATCCATAGCTTCAACAGGCCAAATTCTCGACCAGACTGACACACGTCTAATGCAGCACAGGCACCACCACAATCACCAAGGATGGTTTCCCTAGATATCGAGGGCAAGGTGGCCACACCTGTGTCTGACCTGGTGGCCATGGGGGGCTGCTTGGTCAAGTTTGGCCAAGAGTTTGTCGAGTAGGTCACAGGCCCAAAGACTGGTATGAAGATACGCAACGGTACTTGGTAAAATACTGACACTATGGTGTAGAGGAGGAGCCGATCGACTTGGTGGAGTTGAACCGAGCGCCCACTGGGCTGGAGAGGATGGCTTGCTGGAACGATGGCTAACATGGTGGCCATCTTGGTCGGGAATATCCTCCTTGCCGAATCAGCGTTTAGATGTATCTGAAGGCCTGGGAATGGAGAAATGAGAGACTCGCCAAAGAATGTGGTATGCCACGTGGGAAAGATGATAAAGTTACTGAATAGCTGCCGATTTTATGTGGATGGTCTTGGTGCTTTGGAGCTGTGATGGGCCAGTGTTTGGGAGGGACTTGAATACTGAATCACTTACAGAGAGACAGAGAGGTCTGATTTACCGGGGGCTGGAGGAAAGGTCGAAGTGCAGTATCACATAGGGGGTATCTGTCAGTGCCTAGGTCGAGGGCCTTATCATCGCCAACTAATGTTTCATTTAGCCGCGAAGACAATCGAATGCTCAGGTCTATTTCCTATAGCCTCTATTCATACCGGATAGTACGCTTAATGAGGTAATGGAAACATAAGGTCCATGAATAGCATGTTTGGATCTTTGGGCCATTCCACAGCCTCCTGGAACACTTGATATTCCAGTGTAAATGGCAACTTCAGCGCAGAGTATCTATCCCGCGTAGGAACTTGGTCGAATCCCCCGTGACGGCGTAGTGAAGCTCTTTTCAGTATCTCAACCATTAAAAGCCAGCGGGTTCCGCAGCCTGTGCCACAGGATGGATCATCACACCAGAGCACACCCTTGGTGTTGTCGTTGAAGAGAGGGTGCTCGTCCGTATCAAATGTAAGGTTGGAAAGCCACCCAAAGCTATCCGGGCCGGTGTTCCTGGAGAATGATTTATGGCTAAGAACAATGTAGTCGCCCTCGTAGAACCAAAGGTAATGTGCCCCGCAATGGCGGCAATTATAGCCGTGGTTCGGACACCTAGCGCCTGGGCCGTATGGAGCCTCAAGTTTGTGAACCGGTGTCCCGGTGGCGGGGAAGCAATTGCATTCGTCTGATATCATAGACGAGACGATAGAGTCGAGCTGTGTTGAAGCATGTTGACACAATCCCTCAACGCCCTTTTCCTTCAATTGTTTAAGCAGAAACTGCTGCAGTGCTGGCATTCCCGGGAATTGCCGCTGATTGATCCTGGCCACTGGGAAAATGTTAACGTAGTGAATGGCGTGTATGTCCCCTGAGTATGACGCTCGAATGCGAGGCTGACAGTTCGTAAAGTCTGGCATGTCCTCATCATCTCGACTGCTCGTAGGGCAATGATCAGGATGTTTGCAACGAGTATACATGTCTTCGTTGTATTTCGGTTGCAGCTTTGCCGAGACTTTGACGTGCTTGCAAATTTCAAGGTGACCCAGCAACCCCACACAGATATTGCCTTTTTCATTTCCCTGCGGGAATAGAAGTTCCGGGTGGTTTTGGTTGCATCCAGCGCAACGGATAGGTTGCCAAAGTCTTTGGAGTCGCCTTTCCAGCTCGCCTGAGTTAAATACATCCCTACAGTGTTTGCATAGTGAGCTTCGCAGCAAGGTCCGCTTGATGAGCCGAAGTTGTTCACACGTGGATCCAACGATTGTAGGTCTAAAGATGCCATGTTCTGTAAAGTGCAGGATGTCCCAATAAAAATCGTCAAACTCGAAGTCGGCAGTTAATTCGCGCAGGGTCTGACAGGTCTGGCGCAGCATGTAAAGAGAGCTATGCGGCAGAAAGCGCACGACGTGAAGCAGTAGCTCTGGTGGAAGTTGCAGTAGTCGAGACCCTAGGTTTTGTTGACGTTCCAACTTCAGGGGCTCCAGTGGTGCTGAAAGGTCTGCATCTTCTGGCACGGGTGTATCCAAGTGGACCGCCGTTACTCCATCATGAGCTTCCAGAAGAGGGACCTCATATTTCCCCTGCCTGAGTCTGAATCGGTCACAAATGCGTTGGGCCCAGGATAATGAGTACTCTGGCTCTAATTTGAAGTGAGGCATGGTGGCGATGGTTATGGGTAGCCTAGGATATGTTGACGTGATTTGAAGTGGACTGAAATAAGTTAAGATAAAGAATAAATAGCTGGGAGAGATGGGAGGTACAGGTAACATGTTTTATAGTATTACTGTGTTTGTCATACGGTTACCTGATTTGCAAGAAAGTCTAAGAACAGAGAGACATATTAAAGGCAATTATTTCATGTCAGAGTTTCGTTGCGGGATATGAAAGTCTATATAAAGATCAAGTGAACTAAGTCTGGAAGTTTCCCCATCATGGATTCTTAAACTTTGTAACTTTGTATAAGCTCAGCAAAGTACCAACTCCATAACCTTAAGACATTCAGATGCTCTCTGCAATTAAGAAGCTTCTCAATCCTTAGTTTGATCAGGCCTTTGATTGGAAATCATAAACTTAGCCATGACTGTTCTAAAAAGATAAGTTTTACGGTCAATTGTGATGCCGTTCGCAGCTCAAAATTTCCCTACCCCGGCGACCCAAATATCCTTCTTGAGCTGCTGGGTCTTTTTTAGCTCCATCTTTTTCATCATCATTGGGTATATGCATGTTATCCAACACTGAATAGTAGATATTAATTAATATGCTGCTTTGGCGACTGAGAGCGGGGCCCATCACCAGAGACAGAGCGGACGTCAGAGCCAGACACACAACGGACGCCAGTGTAAGCCTTATGGCGGCTTTGGGGGCCTTGGATCTCCTTCTTGAGCCGCAGGATCTCCTGGCACAACTCTTGCGCCCTTTCAGCGTCGTCTTCGTCGTCGTCTTCGTTCTTATCACTGGGCCATCGGGCCCCTACCAACTCCCTGTCCCCCTTTTCTTAATACCCTAAGCAATATAAATACATCTCTTGAGCGCATTAAAACTTTCATACCATCCTTCTTAGGGTGGCTCCAAAGCCATCTCCAGACCTTGGGGTTTGTCTCCCATGGTCGTTGAGGGTGGCGGCATCATCGTGTCGCTGGGGCTGGTGGTCGCAAGCGACAGGTGCCTGGCTACTTCGATGCCTCCCTCTCTTCCTTTCGCTCACTCTGGGGCGTTCAAAGTGATTTGCTTCACCGTGGGTTTAGGCTCAATCGGAGTGGGATTGGCTGACGTGGGATCGCCTCGCCTGCGTCCACTCATCCTTCATCGTCTCTATCTCGGCCCTCAACCCCACCGGTCAAGAGTCTCTTACCGTCCTTCTCCGTCTCCTTTCCCCTCAACCACAGTCCCTCCCGTTATTCACCAAGGTCGCGTTGTGGGTGGCCATGGTGGCCGGCCCCCTTCATTACTGTATTGATGATGGCACCCCAGGCAGACGCGACCGTTACTGCTGCTGGTGTGGTTGTTATGAGGGCTGAAGAGGAGTGAGTGGACTTGTACCACTCTGATGGAGAGTTTGACCGTAAAGATAGCCCACCTGAAGGTTTCAAGGATATCAGAGCTGGCACAGAGTTGCTGGTGGAGGTACTGTCGCTGTTGGGATAGCCTATTGTGATGGAGGCAATGGCGGCGGTGGATTTAACGGTGACAGCAAATCTTGTTCTCCTTCTCGTTCGGGAGGGCTGTTATCTACCCTGAGCTCTTTGGGAGAGGTGCCAGGGTAGGGGAGATAGTGGTATGCTTCCTTGGAGCGGTTCTGGCGGGGTATGTCGGCGAGAATATCGTGCTTGAGAATACAGAGCCCATGATGAAGCCATGTGGGCACCTCTGCTCATATTGAGACAATCGCCCCAACAAGGCTGATCGCGCGAGGATGCGATGCTGCCTGATCTCCGTCCCCAGCTCCGAATCCTTTTTGAGCCGCCCCTTTCTTCCACTCTGCAGGAGTTGCGCAGCGGAAGTCGCGCCAATCGGGAAGATCACAAGAACCAGTCTAACCCTCTGGCTGCTACCATCCAAGACTTCGGTCGCTTCGTTTCTCGTCTCGTGCTTCCCCCCGTCGCCGTCGCGCTGCTGACGGTCCTCTGAACGGGAGAGGCCCGCAAAGAGAGCAGCGATTGACGGTGGAACCTTGAGGTTTGTAGTTGAGGCAGAGGCGAAGTTGTTGAAGCGTTGAAGCTTAGATGAGACAATAAAAATTCAAAAGTTTGAAGTCGAGATGGAAGGGTCTTTCTTCGCAAGGTACTGCTCCTCTACCAAATCCTCTTCCACGGCCCATGTCATCCGGTCCCCAAACCACGCTCGAGGGGCGGTCCGGTGCAGCGGGACACCTGAGTCGAAGTCTTGTAATATCTTAGTTCGATAATCGTTTAGTCATTTCCAACACGTCATGGTTTCACCCGACAAGAGTAACGGCGGCTAGAGAGAGGTGGTTGGAGTTGGTCCAACCAGTCGAGCCGGGTCTGACAGATCCTAGACTGCCTTGATCAGGAACGTGCTAGCTACCCTCCTTGCCACCCCAACCGGATTTCCAACCAGCGGAACTCCGGTTCCCACGCCAAATTACCAACTCCAAAGGGTCAAACTCTGTTTGAAGTCAGTACGAACGCTTCCGACATGGCAATGGATATCAATTCGTACCCTCTTTCTGCTTCTCACTCATCCGTCACCGGACAAGCTTCACCCCTTTCCCCACCAGTTTGAAGAGGTGGGCCGCACTGATTTGCGCCGTCATCAAGAGGTACCTTGGGAGTCTGAAGTTGCTACTGCAGCTGAGTCTGGGATGAGGCGAGGTGGGGCTCAGGTGTCTCATATGCGCTTTCGGTCCTCTGATTTGTCACAGGAGACGCTTACCATAATAATATTATCCAAAACTGAGTCGCAGATATTAATTGATATCGTGTTTTGGCAAACCAGAGCTGGGCCCAGCGCTAGAGACAGAGCAAACAGAGCCAGATACATAACAACCATCAGCGCCGGATTCAGAGCGGACGCTAGTAGGATCAAGCTGGCTGTTACTGGCCTGACTGGACAACGATAAATAGCCCCAAGTGATTGGCCTTGCCACGTTCGTGGACACTGGCGCCTTACTGTAGCAGTTTAAGGAGGATCTCGGTTCTACCGGCCACTACTGCGAGATGCACCGCTATGTTTCCTGCATAGCCAGACTTCTTGAGATGTTGAGCACCTTCAGAGCGTTCATCTCCCTCCTGAGTCGCTGGCACTCTTGGCGTGGAAGCGAGCCAGTCTCCCCTGGCTATTGGCGGTGGCGGTGGTAGTGGTGTGAATCTGGTGGCGACTCTGGGCTGGCGCTGCCGGTGTCTCCCCCCTCTCCGGCGTGAAATCTCGGGGTGACGTTCCATAAGTCTGGCGAGGGGGTCAAGGAGGTCGAGGAGGTCGCGAGGGCACCTCGTTTCCAACGAGACACAGCGGCCTCCAGATGGAGGGCGGGGCGGGGGCGCGGACGTTCACGGGTTGGAGCGGGATCCCCGACTCCGGATCTTCCACTTCTGAACCTTTCAGTTTCGTGGTCGTGGAGAGAGGGAGGGTGTTTGGAATACATACTCGTCTTCCCCTCCTTTCTCTAGGCCTTGAAGGCCTTCATCCCTTTCCCCAAGTGTGACAACGTGTGTCACTCCGGTCAAATATTTGATAACGACGTCGGTCACCGCTTCGAATGTCTCAAAAAAAGACATGGCTGCTGCTGCTGCTGCGCTGATGTTGTGAAGTATGAAGAGGAACAAGTCCAAAATTCTTGTCGTGGTGGTCAGGAAGTTCGTTGTTGTAGTTTTTGAAAGGACCATTGGGCCAACGATACTATAGGCAGGAGATCCATGAATACCGAGGCTTATGGGCAGGAGGGCCGATCCGACATTGGCTAGGAAGGTGGCCATCGCGATCCGTTGACGATACCTAACCTGACAAATGACGGCTTGACCCAGAGGACATCAAGACAGATGAGACAGTAATTTAGGGTCTATTTGAGTAATTTACTCAAGATTTGATAAGGCTTATGATGAGTTTATCTGACTAAGATTAATATTTGATATCTTTATATAACTTTAGTGAACTTTAGTAAAGTCTCGTCATAAGTTTATGCTCCCTACCTACATTTAGGTTCTGGCGGCGATGAAGGGTTGTGCCCCGCAGCCCGGTGAATAAAAAGGATAGATGCATGGCAAGCAATCTCAAGGCCCTACAGTGGCCTCTCTTCGAACATCTGACGTTCCAGACTGAAGCGATACTCTGTGAAACCATCATAGTACCGTGAAAGACGGTCATAGTTTGGATAGTACCATTGTAAGCTAGCCTTCTCGAATATGTCGACCATCATCAACCAACGGTGGCCATAGCCGGTGCCACAACAAGGATTTCCGCACCACAGGATACCTTCAGTATTGGTATTTAAGACGGGGTGATGTTTGCTGTCAAAGGTAAGGTTCGAAAGCCAATCTTTGCTGTCGGGGCCCAACCATCGTGTTGTGATTCGGACGTGAAGTACAATGTAGTCGGTGTCAGCGGACCAGAAGTAACAAGCTCCGACACAGGTACTCATGATTATCACACCTGATAGTCTCGTCATACGGTTGGCGAGGCCCGTAGAAGAAAGGCATCTCAGAGGCTGGGAAGCAATTGCATTCGTCTGAGCTAATACTAGACACGATGGAATCAAGTTGGCACCAGGCGTGCAGACATAGATTACCGGCGTCCAGCTGTCTTAATTGTTTCATCAGATGTCTTTTGAGTACTTCCAATCCAGGGTATTGTCGATAATCAACTTTGGCCAACAGAAATGATTTGGAGACGATGACTCTAACCACTCTATACCGATAATCAATTGAAACACCTGCACGGTAGCTCTGGAAGGTCGGTAGATTTCCGGTATCCTTTCTGCCGGTGATGACATGCTCGGGATGTGTACAGTTGATTACTTTCAAGTCTCCGGGGCACGACCCCATCTGACCCGTGACCTTGAGATGTTTGCAAATGGAAAGCTTGCCCAGTAACCCAACGCATGTACGCCCGTCTTGCACACCACCTTGTCGTCCTTGAGGAAATAGGAGGGCCGGATGATATTCTTTGCAGCCTTTGCAAGCAACCCGTCGCCAGAGATCCCTTAACCTTCTCTCCAGTTCACCTGAGTCGAAGAGGCGGCCGCATGGTCCGCACAGGGTACTTCGTAGTAGTATTCTTTTAATCATACGCAGTTCGTTAAACCCAGCTTTGGTGAGACAGGAGTGCTCTCCTCCCTGCCGGAGAATATCAGTCTGGAACGCCTTGAACTGAAAGTCGTCGGTTATGTTGCGCAGGACACGGCATGTCTGACGAACCATGTAGAGCGAGCTGTGCGGCAGGCTGAGCATAATCTTTACCAACAGCTCCGGTGGTAGGCTCAAGTGTCTCGAATAACATTCCAACTTTTGGGGCTTCTCGGGGGCTGAGTGATCTCTACCACGTATAGGTATAGTGAAGAGCATCGGATCCTCCTCCTCAGCTTCGAGAATCGGGACATAATATGTGCCCACCCTGGGTCGAACACGATCTGCGAACCGTTGAATTCGCGATGTCGAAAAATGCGGTTGTAATATGAAGTCGGACATATTGGCGGTCTAAGGCTAGAATGGAGTGGTGCGACATTGGAAAGGGAGAAAATGGCTGGGAAGAGATGATCAAAATGGATGAGAAAAAACTGAAGCGCCGTCACCCACCAAAGTCTAATACAGCAGCGAGAAATTTTGACGTAGATACTGCGGTATCTAAGTTCCTTGCCATGCGATAGAGGTTTGTTTCTCAATAGCTTTGGCTTTCAAACCTTCAGATAATGATGTTTAAACTTTATTCAATATTACCTGTTACTTACACTTTATTACCATTAGAAATTCTTACCTAATTGGTCCTGACGGATTATCTTCAAATTAGACCTGCCAAGGTGCATATTTCTGAGATCTTGACATACTTTGCTAAAAAGTTCTTTTTGTGATATGCTGTATCTTAAGTTGGAACCTAAACCGATGAGGGGAAAAAGTAAGAGTCTCGATCGCTCATCAATAGGCCCAGAACGAATCGTTTCGAGCAAGTCGGCTGAAAGTTTGTAAAGTAGGGCATTGAATATAAAGCCACGTCCATATTTCGGGATCTGGGACAGGTTTCTCATCCAAACACTTACCATTTCCAAATAATGACACCGAAGATTAAAAATGTCTCACCTGGAAGTTCTTGATCTTATCATCCTTGTTCTGGAGGGGCTGCTGTGCATCGATTCCATATGCGAGTCGGGGTACGAGATCTATAAAGTCTACAAGTCTTACATGGAGGACAGAAAGAGGAGAATAAAGGTCAGTTCGAAGCTGTTAGCTATATGCTACACAGACTAACACTGCCTGCAGAATAAGATGGCGCGGGACTGGGATGGTCCGGACGACAAGGATATGGAGATGGGCTGGGGAACAAACTCTTCCCCGACACCACCTCCCTACTATGGACATGGTCAGAGAGATTACCCGAGAGAACCGGGGGTTACAAAAGGAGCTTATGATGCCCCTATGTGGACGAAAAGGTTTGAGAGATTATCTAACAACCAGCAAGCTGTGCTTGATGAAGAGCAGTTAGATTCGATTGACCATGAGATCATATGGCAACTTGAATTGGCTGCGATGGAACGCGAGGCGAGACGAAATCCTCCTCCCTGCTCCTGAAGGCTTAACTATAAACCGAAATGCTTGACCAGATTGTAGATTTGCACCCTCAGGTCAAAGTCCCATATTTAAAGCTTTTTGCCTTGAACAGGGTTTTTGCTGGACGCAGCGACAAGTTTAAGGACACTGTGTCTTCAAATCAAAGTCTTTCCTTAATCGGTCATATTGCCTGTGTTTGAAACTTTATACGGGCAGGATATCTTTGACTAATGGTTCCTTTCCCACTATTGCGTATAACTATAAACAAGCCTTACGCAACGGTCTGATTTGCTCATCCTATGTGCATATTGACTGAAAACAGCAAACGTCAATTAGGGTATTTCAGTTTGGTGGCTTGATATGCCTCATTGATACAGCCTGAACCTTAACTATCGATCAGTCAGTGTCGTGATTTATGCTTCCTCTGTGGCAATTTGCTTTCTATGATTCACGATTTCTAACTTTAGGAAATGAGGATTAGCTTTCATATATGGCACTTCCTGACGTCATGCAAGAAATTTATTTTTATTAATAAAGGCCTTGTCACCTCTAAATTTTCCTCCTGACGTCTTTTCATCACCAGCCTCTTGACTGTTACTGCACAGAATGGAAGAGACTCTGGCCGACATCCGCTTGGTTGGGAAAAGTTTCTTTGATCTGTTTTACTGCACCCGCAACCTAGCAACGACTGTAGTGTCTCCTCAGGTCAGGGGCTCCAAGCCCGGCTACCGTGAGTGTTACGTGGTCAGTGAGCACTTCAAGGACATCAAACACGTATGGGACTGTGCATATGTCGTCGGAATCGATATTCCTGCTGATATCGAATTTGACTACGACCAAGGTGTGGAACGACTTTTGGAACTCGCCAGGAATGTGTTCCGACGCCAACCAACGAGACTCTTCGTGCTCGGCCTTTTCGAGACGGGCAAACAGAGGTAGTTTTGGCTCTTTGACAGATCGGGCGTCTACCGGTCAGGGTTAAACGACGATGAATGTGACCTCCAAGCGTTACTCGATGCGTATGGAAGTATGACTGAGCTTGAGCTTGGCATGAATCCATTTCGCGGACAAGATTTGAATGGACCACCGTGTGTCTGCATCAAGAGCAATGGGTCACGAACGGGGCATTGCGAGTTCGATCACAACGGGGAATGCAAACTTATCCTCGATAAGAAGCCTCTCATATGTCCTGACGACATTGTCAGTGAAATGCCGACTTGCTATCGCGCCACAGACAAATTCAACAATGAGTTTGTCGTCAAATTTTCTAGAAAGGAACAAAGCCATCAAAAGTTCCTACGTCGAATTAAGGAGCATAACGTCTGCGGCATCGCGGAGCTCATCGCCTATAAGAGTATCTGTACCAAGACTACACTTTTAACTTGTGCAGTTATCGCCCCCTTTGATCGTCCCATTTACGAGTATCGCACCGTGTTGGAGGTTCTCGAATGCATGCGTGATACGATCAAAGCTCACCGATCGCTGTATATAGATGCTAAGATTCTTCATCGGCATATCTCTATCAGCAGCCTCCGCATCCATGACACCGGAAGGAACAAACGAGACGCTTCCAAAGGAATACTCATCGGTCTTGACAACGCCAGAGACATGGAAGTCGAGCCTGAGAAACCCTACTGCTTGTTTGGAACCAAGACCTTCATGGCCATTGACTTATCGCGCAACAGCGACAATCCGGTCCTAAATACGTATCGCCACGACCTCGAATCTTTCTTCTACGTGTTCTTGTTTATAGCAGTGTGTGGACATAAGAGGCCATCTCACCAAAGTCGATTGAGGCCGTGGGATGTCGGGTCCAAGAACTGGCCAGAGATCGCTGAGAAGAAGACAAAGGACATTTCCAGTAACGACAACTTTACTACCATCATTGACGAGTTTCGCCCGGAGTTCAAAGGTCTAGAGAGTTTGGCCTATGCCCTTCGCGATGTGCTCTTCTTCCCTGATGGAAACGAGTTCTTTACAGGGACGAATATGGACGTTGAGGCCACGGAAAAGCTATATGGCGCCATGATTGGCGCTTTTGAGAACGCGGTCGGTGAAAATAGAGAGTGAAGCTGGGGGTTGTTATGAACAGGCATGAAGCCTCATAATACAAATATCACAAGTCGCGGAGAAAGGGAATTGATAATGTGATACAACCAAAGTCAACGGTGATGACCCCACTCAGGATGACAATAGAACATTAGGGCCCTGCACTTAAGAAATACAAAGATTTAGGCTAGTTCTCCTAATTTTAGAGGACTCTTTGACGATTTTATTTTGGCATCATCTCTCGAAGTGCACTAAGACTCTGTTAAGCAATTCAGGATCTTGCCCATGATCCTCGTTTCCCCGAACACGACAGATTACGGGGTAAATCGACGTTCGACCTCTCCTCCAATCATGAAACACCTATTTATCCTCATCGTACTGGCTAATCCAGTTTTTCCATGCTGATCCCTGGACATAAGTCCCATCGGCATTGTAGTAGCGTCACGCTAGGGGTATTCCTCCATGGGCGATCCACCAAAGGGGTGTCTCGTATTCGGATCATGAGGATCCGACGGACTAAAATCTTGGATAAGCGAGGTAATCGATCTGCTATTTAGTTTCTAGCACGGCCTCAACTGAGATGGATTCTTGAAGGCTCATCATCACAATGTTGCGAGAAGCTGTGTACAGTATTGCAGGCTTCGTCCTGCTTGCCTACGCGACAGAATGGATTCTCTCACTGTTCGATGATCCAAGGGAACCTAAGAGACTACAGTCGAAAATACCGCTCTTTGGTCATCTATGGGGTATGATGAAGTATAGTTCTGGGTACCACGGAATAACAAGGTACTTCCAGCCTTCGATGCTCCGGACGCAAACTGACTGTGAGGAAGCAAACAAACAAACGAGGAAATGTACACAGTCGCCATCTTCAACACCAAACTCTACATCGCCAAGACATCCCGTCTCATCCCCCTTATCCAAAAGACCTCTAAAACCCTCTCCTTCCGACCATTCATGCAGACAGCCGCCAAACTCATGGGCGATGCTAAACCCGAGACATTTGAAGTCTTTGGTACAGAATGGGTTGATTCGTTCAGTCACGCTCACAAGAATGGTCTTGCTACGGGGCCGTTTCTTGATGAGCAGAATCTTCGAATGGGAGATCGTGCGTTGATCGATATCGAACAACTTCTGCCCGAGGAGAAAGATGGTGTTTCGAAAGTCAACTTGCTGGAGTGGGCGCAGTATGCTGTTGTTCAGGCTAGTGCTTGTGGAATCTTTGGTGTTGAGCATCCATTTCTTGATCCAAAAGTCGACCAAGCTTTTTGGTAAGCCACCCCCTTCTTACTCCAAACATGACCTAATTAGACAGGAAATGGCAATCATATCTCCCTCTTCACATGGTAAACCTTGATATCACCGGCAAGGGCTACGCCGCCCGCCAAATTGTTTTTGACGCTTTCCGCAAGTATAACAAGAATCTCCCCAGCGATGTATCCTTCATCTACAAAGAGCGTCTTCGATCAATGCAAGAAGCTGGTATTGATGAAGATGACATTTGCAAGCAACAAGCTACTTTCGGAACTGCGGCTTTTGCAAACACTGTTCCGATTATGTACTGGACTATCTACGAGCTCTTTTCTCGGCCTGATCTTCTGGAAGAGGTACGAAAGGAAGTCATTGAGCAAGCTGTCAGTGGAGATAAGCAATCTGGCTTCAAAGTCGATGTCGCTGCTTTAAAGACGAAATGTCCTTTGACATTATCAGTATTCCAAGAGACTCAAAGACTAAGGCATGTCCACGCCAACATCCGCAAAGTAACAGAAGACACCCTTCTCGATGGAAAATACCTCCTCAAAGCAGGCCACTACGTAATGATGCCCGGCCAGCCCGTGCACACCAACACGTCAACATGGGGCCCGACCGCCGACCAATTCGATCCACATCGCTTCACCAAAGACTCGTCAGACCGAAAGGCCAGCAGTTTTGTAGCTTGGGGGGCACCGCCGCATCTTTGCCCAGCGCGTCAATTCGCTACAACTGAGATTCTCATCGTCATCGCGCTTTTGGCTGTGAGGAGCGATATCGCGCCTGTGAAGGGGGAGTGGGTGAAGAATCCGGCGCTGAATACGGGGGATATGGCGACTGTTTATACACCCAAGAAGAGTGTTGAGGTGGAGGTTAGGAAGAGGGAGGATTGGGATGGGGAGTGGAGTTTGAGGATGGGGGAGAGCAAGACGAGAATTTCTCTTGCTTCTGGTTAAAATTGGCCTGATCCTTTTTATATCGACTTAGAATAGACATTCCTAGATGATAAAAAGATTTAGGTAATATTATATGAGTTTAGGATACCTTTTGCTGAGTTTATTTTAATACCCTATACTAGGTCTGACTGATTTCTTGTTTCCCGAGGGTGAGATCTTTGCAATGGAGGTTTCCGCGTGGAGCAAAGGCACAATCAACTCCAAGATTAATCACTCACAGAACAAGCAATAATTTTCGTAGTTACTCACTCTCTCAAGTAGATCTGGATCATGTGCAACATCATGAGTCACCACATCAGTGGTAAGCTGACTCCCAAGGTCTGCAGACCAATATTCGGATCACCTCAATTCGGCCGCCCGATAATTCCGAGCTGAACATCTCACACGACACGAAAACCACCAAAGATCTTCAAATGCACACTAAAAAGTCGCTGGAGTCATTCGGGACGCCTTATGAGGCTGAAAATTGTGGTCATTGCCTTGATTCTTTGGCGCGGTTGCCTGTCGTGAGAGAGACAGAAAACATCTAGCCTGGACAAAGGGTGTTATAATAAAGATGTTAAAAACTGTACTAATCTAGTCTAAAATTGCCTTATCCTTTTTGTCGTTTGGAGCACAGGTCGTAGGTTTTCTTACCGCCTTTGGAGTGCATCCAATGAAAATTGCCTCGTCGGTGAGCGATATCCACTTTTGGGGGCTGAGTAATTGATTGCTGCAGGCAGGTTTGATGAGGGGTCGGTCACAGACGCAATTCGCAGTCAGTGATGAAAGGAAAGAGCTGCCTTGGCTTAGCGTAAGCAACAACTATTTCAACCTCCTTCACCTCAATCTCATTTTAAACCCCCATCTTCAACATCAATAAATATACTACCTATACACTTCTTATACATTATCCTCTTGACATCTTGAATCTTCAACCCTGGACCGCCAGGATGACAATCGACCAGGACCCCATCCTCACAAAACTCCGCGACGTGTCCCTCTCAACAGAGAACGGCGTCAGCTCACATCAAATAGAGCATGAACATCCCGCTACGGCAGGGCTCCTCTCAGAGCGAGAAAGCGAAGCTTGGCAGAGAGCGATAGAAAAGGTCGTCCGATGCGTTGTATCGGTCAAATTCTCGCACCCTTATTCTTTTGATACCGAGACTAGCAAGACGAGCGAGGCAACTGGCTTTGTTGTTGATGCGGAAAAGGGCATCATTCTCACTAATCGACATGTCGTTGGTCCTGGGCCCTTTTCGGGGTACATCGTCTTCAATAACCAGGAAGAAGTCGATACGTACCCTATTTATCGCGATCCAGTACACGACTTTGGTTTCTTGAAGTTTGATCCCAAGGCGGTTAAATACATGGCTCTCACCGCGATGGAACTACGGCCCGATCTTGCGAAAGGTAGGTCCTCATCCTTCGAAAAAGATCTCGCTGCTGACATGAAAAGTTGGAACGGAGATCAAAGTCATCGGTAACGATAGCGGCGAAAAGCTCGGTATCCTCTCCGGCTTCATCAGCCGCCTTGACAGAAACGCTCCTATATACGACGGGTACATGGACTTCAACACATGTTACTTCCAAGCCAATGCTTCCGCGTCAGGAGGAAGTTCCGGAAGTCCTGTTGTTAACGTCGACGGGCACGGTATAGCTCTCCAAGCAGGCGGGCGCACTGACGGGTCGACGGATTACTTCCTCCCCCTCGATGGACCGCTGCGAGCGTTGAAGCAGATCCAACACGGCGAGAAGGTGAAAAGAGGCGAGATCCAGACTGTGTTCAAATTAAAGCCTTTTGATGAATGCCGACGGCTGGGGTTGAGTCCTGAGTGGGAGAGTGTCTTGCGCAAATCTTTCCCTGGCGAGGATAACGTCATCGTCGCTATGGACGTCCTGCCCGAAGGTCCTTCAGACGAAAAGCTAAAAGAGGGTGATATTCTCCTCAAGATAAATGGGGATCTCGTCACACAATTCCTCCGCCTTAACGAGATATTCGACTCCAACATTGGCAAAACAGTCCGCATTCTCGTCCAAAGAGACGGCCAAGACGTCGAAGAGGATATCCTTGTCCAAGACCTCTGCGAAATCACACCCGACCGCTTCGTAACCGTCGGAGCAGCCTGTTTCCACGATCTATCATACCAAGTCGCCCAGCGATACTTCCTCCCCTGCCGCGGCGTATACGTCAGTAAATCCGGCCCGTTTCACCCCACGCACGATAATTACATCATGGTCGATAGCATCGATCACAAAAAGACGCCGGACTTGGATGCTTTTGTGCAGGTCATGAGGGATATTCCCGACAGAGCTCGCGTGGCTATTAAATTCTGGTACGTGTGGGAACCGCAGACTGTGCGAACGGCTGTTGTGCCTATTGATCGGCATTGGTTCCAGCGTATGAAGATGTTTAAGAGGAATGATAACACTGGGGTCTGGGATGTTGAGATACTCGCTGAGCCGTTGCCTGCTATTCGACCGCCGCCGTTGAGTGCGTCTTTTGATGCGCTGGAGCATATCGCTCAGCGAGAAATTGCTGAGATTGCGAGGAGTTTCGTCCAAGTGAGATTCTCGTCGCCTGTCCTCATTGATGGACAGTCCACGCGCATTAAACTCGGAATGGGCCTTGTTGTCAACGCTGATCGAGGTTATGTCATCGTCTCGAGAACTGTCGTCCCAACGAAACTGTGCGATATCGAACTGACCTTTGCCGACTCGGTCCTTGTTCCCGGAAAGGTAGTCTTCCTGCATCCTGCGCATCATTACGCTATCATTCAATACGACCCTAGTCTCGTTGACGCGCCCGTAAAAAGTGCTACCTTCAGCACTGAGAGAATCTCACAGGGTGCACCGACTTTCTTCGTGGGGCATAATGATTGCGATGAGATGGTGTATGCCTCAACCGCCGTGACTAAAGTTATTCCCCTCGAGCGAGAACCACCAAATCCACCCCGCGGCCGCCCCGTCAACGTTGATCGTATTGATGTGGAGACTCGAATCGGAAACCACTGCGGTAGCGGCGTGCTAATCCGTGAAGATGGTGTCGTTCAGGCTCTTTGGGTCGTCTACGAGATGGAAGATCTCGACGAGGCGTGTTTCGGTCTTAGCTCCCAAGCGATTGCGCCCATCGCTGAGAAACTAAGCCAAGGCATCGTCCCAACCCTACGCAGTCTCTCCATCGAGCTTGAAGCGGTAACTATGATAGAAGCGCGAGTCATGGGCGTTGCGGAAGAGTGGATCGAAAAGGTGCAGAGCAAATCCTCCTCCGACCGACGACTCTTCATGGTAAAACGCGGACCAAAGCAACTCCCAGGTCAACTCGGCGAAGGCGATGTCCTGCTCACGCTTGATGGTAAGCTTATCACGCAGTTGCATGATGTCGATGTCATGTACTGGAAAGAAAGCCTCGACGTGGTCGCGGTGCGAAATGGTGAACAAATCAGCTTCAAAGCGCAGACTGTCTCCGAAGATGAGTTTGAGACTTCGCGCGTTATTAACTTCTGCGGCTTGACAGCGCAGAAACCCCATCGCACCGTGAGACAGAGTATCAAGAAGCTGCCGAGCGAAGTGTACATCACAAGTTGGTTCATAGGATCGCCGGCGAACCTGTATAACGTCTACGCCACGACTTTTATCACGCATATCGACAACAAGCCTACGCCGGACCTGCAATCACTCGTGGGGATCATCGCAAGCATCCCTGATAAAACATGTAAGTTCTCTCCTAAACTACGCAAAACTTAGGGTACCTTATCATAAGTGGTAGAAGACTATATAAAGTCTACTAACTTTATTGCAAAATTACCTAAATTTGTTTACCATTTAGGACACTGGTCCCAAGTCGTCGGTAAAACGTAACTAACAAGAGCGTAGACTTCAAGATCAAGATGATGAACTACACCGGAACTCCCTCCGTCGTGACAATCAAGAAGGATGAGCGCTACTGGCCTACTGTCGAGTGGCTTCGTGATGAGACGCATGTTGAAGGATGGAAGAGGGTGACGTATGAGAATGGTGAGGTTATACAGGGCGAGGGTCTTTATGGTATTACACTCTGAGCGAGGTGTTGGTAGACAATGAGTTCATGACTTGTATTATATAATTTCTGTATCTCCATTCATACACGGCTCTGAGAGCAATTTCACTACTCATAACGACTGGCGCTGCTAGTGATTTACTGCGTTCACGCCGATGAGATGCAAATGAAACGGTGGGTGTGCACGGTTGTGATGGTGAGTCGTTGATTGAGAACCCCGCTCGCTGTAAGCACGAACTGGGCTGCGGCGCCAGGGAAAGCAAGAAAGATTGGAACCACTCCGGCATAAACTTAGGTAACTTTAGTATATATTGTATAGAATTTAGGCAAATTAAGTATAAACTTAGCCTGTCTTTGACACTTGTAGCTCGAGGTCGGACGATTTCTGCCAGGTAGCTCCTCTTCCAGTGGGTCTAGCGCGCCGACTGCCTACCAGATCTAGGCACCAGCCCCATTTACAGGGGTTGCTCTAGTGCTGAGCAGAAACTTATAAGGCGCTCATTCAACGACTTAAAAAATGCTTCAACCCAACTTCATCAATCTCATCTCACCTCAAACATCTCAATCATGGCTTCCGACGACTCAAGACTCGTGACTGAGATATGGGACAACATCTGTTCCTTTCTCACACCACCAACCCTCTCCAATCTCCGTCTCACATCTCACAGACTCAATGAGATCGCACGACCATGGAAATACAGAAGCTTACGTCTCGAAGCATTCGCGCCTTCGTCTGTTGAGCGATTTATCCAAATTTCACAGACCCCTGAATTGCGCAGCTTAGTTCGCGAAATCACTATTGACACGCGCATTGAGTTTGACTTTGAGTACCTCTGCAACGAGTCATACATCTTCCCCATAGCCTTCATGAACGCACTCCCCCACCTCCGCTGTTTCACCAACGTGACGGCGCTTCATATTCGCTTTGAGGAGCATTGCGGTGAAGATGACCGTTACTATCAAACTATAGAAGAAACGTTTGAGCTTCGGTATCGTGTGCTTGATACTATTCTTCACTGCGCCGCGGGGCTGTGGACGCTGGAGAAGCAGATCAAGATCGACCAGGTAATGGAGGGATATATCTATCTCAATGATGATGAGGATGAAAAGTTTGACTACAGTGATCAGGATCTTGAGTTCACTCATGATAAGCCGTTTCCGCTAAAGGAGTTGACCATTACTCATTTGGCGGATTATGATGATCCTCACCTCACTAGCTCCGAGGCCTGGAAGACGATCATCTCTCTACCAAGTCTCGTTGACTTTCGTGTCTTTGTCACAACCGAAGAATGCGAGGCTTCACCGGAGAGCACAATTCACTATATTGAGAAGTACGATTTCTTTGACAACCTCCACAACACATGGCTCTCGCCCAACGTTACGGATCACTTGCGCGTACTGTCGCTATACTTCAAAGATTACTGGGGCTGGTTCCCCATCATGGACTTTCGAAACATTGGCGAGGACTCACCATTCCCTCAACTCAGGGTCCTTGCGCTTGGGAACTACGTCTTTACTCATGAGTGGCAGATCGAGTGGTTCGCGAAGCTCGGCAAGGAGAACGGCAGTGGGGGTTTGGTCGAACTGTATCTCGATGATTGTCCGATTCTGTATCATGCGCGTCAGCTTCATGTTGGAAACGATGGGTACGCTGATCATACAGCACATACAGCGCAAGGAGGTACAGGACGAGGATGGAATCCTATCAAACGCGACTTTCCCATCCGATGGAACCATATCCTCTCCCATTGGAAGGATTCGATGAAAGGGCTGAAGACACTCCGAGTTGGTCATGGTTGCTGGTGGGATTGTCCTAAGGATACTCGCCAGGCGATTCTTCAAGACCCCGACTACAAGGACATCGACTTGCAAGCTATGGATCATCGCCTTACGCGAAACCAGCACCAGGACTTTGCTTGCCCTCCCCCAACGGAGGAGGAATACTGGGACAGGGAGAATACCTGGGTGTCTGAGAAGCATAGATACGGGACGGGAATCGATAATCAGAGAACGAGTCGGATGCAGTACATTGAGTATAATTGTGGTCTGGGGCCTTCGCCGTGGCTGGAGAAGAATTCGAGGTACGATTGTGATGAGGAGGGGTTTGCACCGGAGAAAGGGACGTTGGAGAAGGATAATGCTGCGTGGGATATGATTATGGCTGCTACTCGAGCGAGACGCCATGGTCTTACTGTTTGAGGTTTCATGGGTAGCGTCATTGAGATGAAGTCTTTCATTTACAGGTGATGTTCATTAGGGATTCATAGTGTTATGGAGATAAGATTTATATACAGCCACTGTGTTCAGAGTACATGCCTGATTTAAGCTCAGATTCCGCTGTTGTTCAGTAACTCTAATTGTCAGAACATAGGAACATCCTCGATTTTGCGCTGTGTAGAGACAGAGATATACTTTTTTCACACTTTGCATGTTGAACTTAGAAACTTGAGTTTAGAGATATTCCTTTTCTCAAGAAGGCAACTCTCGTCTTTTCTAAGTGGCTTACGCACATAGCGACGGCATCGGCCGAAATAAATCAGGCATGTCTTTTGAATAGCTTCATCATCTCTTGATTGAGGAGTTCTGCCGGCTGCTGACACTGCCATCCAACCCACCTTCACGCCGTCACCTGACCTCAGACAACACGTTCCCCAAGTCTAATCTAACTTTAGGCTCGCCTCATTTATAAGCATCGCCTTCACCTCAGCACTTCCTCGCCTCACCAACACCAACCCACCGCAAAGATGTCCTCTCCCAGCAAAGCCCCCAAGCGCAGCGACATGATTCTCGCCATGAACGACCCCTACATGCAACAAATCATCGACGGCACCAAGACCTACGAGTTCCGAAAGTACAACATGGCCGGCATCCAGCGCATCTGGTTCTACCGCACTGCTCCCCACTCCGCCATAACTCACATCTGCACTGTCGACGAAGTCGTCACGAGAAACTCCGGCGACGCGCCACTGCCTGAAGATGGGCTGGGAAACAAGGAATACAATGAGAAGGACGCTGATTACGAGGGCTATGACTTTGCGTATCGGATTAATGCGGTTTATGAGATTCAGGCTGAGGGGGGTCGGGGCATTACTTGGGCGATGATGAGGGATGAGCATGGTATGAAGATTGCGCCACGGGGAAGGGTTAGGGTTCCGGAGTCTATGGTTGAGCAGTATCGCTTGGAGGACCAGAAGAAGGTGCTGTGAGGGATTATGGGGGAGTTGACAGTTTATCGCTTTCGCCTGTGAGGTCTACATGCAGGCGATTCCAAAACAATGAGACCTCACTCTAAGACTTTTGAGATTGTGACTGATATTAGCCGTACTACTACGCGCTTTTGACTACTACTCTGTCCTCAAAACTGATTAATATCTTCAAAGTGTCGATCGCTCGCCACATGAGACTCTTCCTGCTATCGAGCTCCTAAAGTGCAGCATGTACAGGTTCCCTGCAAATGAAGTAATCCTATTGTTCCATTCTCAACGCGTGCCTACACTTACAGACCTGATCTAGTCCACGACCAAAACATGTTCGTACTACTTCCGCTACTGCAAGTTGAAACCTATGACGTTCGCCATGCGTTCCTGGCAATGTTCTGCAGATCCACCTATGCATGCCACTGTATCACTACCTCTTTGGACCTTGGCACAAGCTCGGATTGGTTGAGACACTTACATCTCTCAAGTTAATGGACTTCCCTTCTAGGCATCTCCCTTGAAGCCTGCCCAGTAGCAAGTACATTGGCTAAATGGACCTCAATCTGCCAGTGCCAGTGAGTGTTCACCTTCATGAGATTCGGCTTGGTGTTACACTGCCAGATCAGGAGGAGGAGCTCCCGAATAAGAGAATTCTCTCGCTCCGAGTTGGATTCTTTTCTAACTCTTCCTTCAACACACTCGGCAAGACTCTTGAGCGGGGATATTCGTGTAATATCTCATCTCATTCTTCCTCAACTTGCATCACAACACTTCTACTTTCATCCCTTTACCTCCTCAACTTACATCAGAGCACTTTGACTTGCATCATCATCTCACTTCCTATCAACTTACACAAGAGCACCTCTACTCTCATCATCTCCCTCTCCCTCAGCTCATATCACAACACTTCCACGCCTTCCATCACTAGCACGTCTTATTATCAAAGACAACTCTCATTATCAACCACTCTCATCAACATCTCCCTCTCTGCACTTACATCACAACACTCCGACCCTTACCACCAACGACGCCTCTTCTCAACGAAACCTGATCATCAACTCATATCTCACCTTCACCATGTTTTCCTTCTTGATCACCAAGAAGACCGTGGTTCGCAACCGCGAGCTCGGCCCCGGTGGTGTCCACCTCAAGGATTACGGTATTCCCGGTCGTACCAACCTGGTCGAGGCCCTTTCCGATATGGGTATGGAGGATGACCGAGCCTCTGATCACCTCGATGATAACGATGTCTGGGTCGACTTGGATACCCAGAAGGACGCCATCAAGGCCACCCTTCAGCCCAAGTCTAACGTCCAAGTCATCACCAAGCCGGACGTCCAAGTCTCTGTCGAGATCACTGAAGAAACCGTCAATGAACTTCAAGCCTGTATCATTGAGGACTACTGGACTGAGGAGGCGATCCAACGTCGAGCTGCAGCCGCTCTCGATGAGTCGGTGCACAACTGGTTGGAGAGCATTGACGAGTCGGATCCTGTCAACGAATCCAACGACTCATCTGAAGATGAGCACTCTGTTTCTTCAAAGGAGTCCTTTGGCGCGAAGTCCAACGTCTACCAACTCCCCAAGTTCGAGACCTTCCAGAAAACCAAATTCAACGGCCCCGTCTTTGACAAAGAGAAACGATTGACTGCTTTCAACGACCGCATCCTTTCCTCTGCTGTCTTCTGGGGAAAAGTCGGCGACGAATCTGACGACAACATGTCCGCGTTCTTCAAGTCTGGCAACTAGATGACTCGCACTGTTCGTTCTGTTTGTGTCTGAAGTTGTATCAGAATGACGCTCCTTCGGACATGTTTTCTTGAGATGATTATTTGCGTTATGAGAAATGATTTGCAGTTGACTCTGGAGTTTTAGCATGGCAATGCCCCCTCAAGAATACTCTCTCGCTGGTACGAGAAGATGGCAGACTACACAAGGTGCTATGGGCTCTGGTATATGTCTGGGATAGTCTCCTGAGATGGATGTCCATTGGGATAAGTAAACTAAGTCTAGGTACTGGCAGAGGTAGTCTAGCATGAATTGAGTAATAGTACTAAACCCTGATCCCAACATGCCATCGTGACAAGCCCCATTTCTTTTACCGATATTACTATTTTATGCAACATTCTGCATAAAACTCGCATGTACCTCGGGTGAGACCCTAGGGCTCACATTTGACAATGGTTTGTTTGCTTCGTTTAACACGCTTCACCCTCCGTCAACCGTCACATCTAACGGTCAAACAATGCCGGGGTAAATGATGCGACCGTTTAAACTAAAATTCTCTAGTCCCATTACGTGTCATTTCCCCCTTGTCAAAGGATTCAGGGATTTTCTTCTACAGCAACCAACAGGTGGGGGGTCCGAAAGTCTGTTCTAGGCAGGCAAATAAATAAAAATATCATGAGCGTACCCGAGCTGTTGGCTCTAGTAACCAACGTGCTTTAGTGTTGCAATGCTACGACGTTGAGATGCATGGCACCCATGGCATTTGCGGGAATTAGGCATGTCAGTAGCTTTTGCTCCGCTTGACCTGACAGTGGACGAGTTACTATCAGTCGAGGCAATCATAATGCTTACTGAAAGGGTTTCAGGGGATCCTGATCTGCATTGTGTCACCCACTTTGCCGGATCCTTTGGTTACCTTTGGATGGGGCAGGGTAGTATTTTCGTATGGAACCGTTGTCTGCGCCCTAAGTGGGTATGCGACCCGTGTCGTTGGTCCAGGGGTCTTCAGCACATGTCATTCAAGACCCTGGGCTATGGTATGATTGCAGAGCCCGCTCGGTCTCGCTTGCTGTGTCGTACTGCAAGTCAAGTATGGTGGATGCTACTCTGCACGACTCCACGCGTACTTCTCGTCGCGAGAAAAGCGCCGGGTCTTATCACATCACCCATGCCCATGCCCATGCCGGTACTGCCATCGAATCACACCAGGAGATGGGCCATCACGTGCCGGGCTAGCAAGCAGGACAACGATATCAGCAAGAAAACAAACACCCTGGATGTAGAACCGTTGGGTGGTTTATCACATCCTTGTTAGCTTCACTTGTTTGAACCCCTGGCCCGTTGTAGCCGTTATGGAGTCGTCCCGAACCGATGCTGCCGTCGTCAGTTCATGGTCCGTTCACCGCCGCGGCAATCGAAGAAGAACATAAAGCCTACGGGTGGCTCAATTCCTCGCGGGAAGTTCTGGGTAGATCCGTTCGTTATCCAAGCTCCTTCTTCTGATTCACATACACAATGCCTCACAAAGACTTGCCCATTAGACCTCTGGTCCGTGCTTTTGACCCCGTTGGCCCAGATACTCTTGGGCCACCAGACCTTGACTTTGCTTCACTGTTCAGAGAGGAAAACGTCCCTGAAGATGCTCCTCTGACGCTGTATCCTGAACAGCTGGGCGTGCCATGGCATACTTCTTTCCCCTGGGTGAGGCAGTCCAAGTGGTGGGTACAGGGTGAAGCAGCAGGACGGGATCTGGTGAATCGAATCAGTGCCGACAAAGCGTCTGAGAGAGGAGCTCTACCTGTGGAGTTTATGGACGAGCGCCGAAAGGGAAAGATTGACGAGCTCGTTGAAGATGCGGTTTCATGCGCCGTTTACCTCTATCCGTCATCGTCGCGAACTCGAATAGAACTGTTGACGCAGGCTCTTCTTCTTCTATATTTCCACGATGGTATGTATATATCCCACTCAACGTCGATCTCGCTCACACTGATCTAGATGTTATGGAACGCGGTGCAACACAAGATGTACGTTGAACAGATACCATGATTTTACAGGACTGACCCCCTGTAGGAAACCACAGTTGCCGATGATTTCGTGACCATGAAACCTAAGAACAAACAAATGAAGCGATTCTACAATGAGGTCATGGAATGCGATCCCATTCTTGGCCCTGGTCTCCTCCAGGCTATTGGCCTATTCGTCAATGCAGGCCGCAAAAAGTCGCCATTCAAGCAAGATCAATACGGAACTTTGGCCGAGTACATAGACTACCGCCGCCATGATATTGCCAAACCGTGAGTTCCCTCCTCCAATTCCATTAGAATACACTAACCCCCTTCAGCTTCATGGTTGCTGCTATT
This sequence comes from Fusarium sp. NRRL 53293, assembly GCA_013759125.1. NCBI lineage: Eukaryota > Fungi > Ascomycota > Sordariomycetes > Hypocreales > Nectriaceae > Fusarium > Fusarium sp. NRRL 53293. Next base: position 186,138 of record JABSTN010000359.1, on the reverse strand, counting down.
CGCTTCGGGACCGGTATTCACCATACCCCCGAGGAAATCGCTCCCTTTCAGGAGCTAGAAGAGCTCTACGTGATACATTCTATGCTCATCAACGATCTCTACTCCTACGATAAGGAGATCCACGAGTCGCGCACCATCAACGCGTCTGTTGTCAACGCAGTACATGTCATTGAAAAGCTCATGTGTGTACCGCCGCATTTGGCAAAGACTATTACTCGAACGATGAGCTTCGATGTTGAGAAGAAGTATTACGCCGAGTCTGAGAAGTTCATGCGTGATCCGGCGTTGAACGATAGACAGCGTACTTATGTCATTGCGCTTTTTGATTGTCTGACTGGGAATCTATTTCATCATGCTACGTTGGGCAGATACACTCCATATGCGGAGTATGTTTTTGATTGCAAGACTTAGAGATGGTTTGGGTTGTTCATAGCTAGCATTGCATTACCTTTCCATAACAGCGTATACGATTTCTTTTTTCCTGACACTTGCCTCGGTCTCGTTTGCGTGAATTTCTTCAGTGTGACCTTGGCAAGGATGCATGATTCCAAACCTTCGGTACCTCCCAAAGATGTCGGGGCTAAACGAGCCGTCAGAACCAGACGAATTTGAGTGCGACTTCATGCCCAACCCGAGCAAAAAACCGTATGCATGCAACGTCACATCGCGAGTAAACACCATCGGACTCAGCGTTTCACTTCCATCCGTAGTTCGAGCCAACAAACCAGTCGCATCACTTGTCCTGTCAACAAAGTTTATCCGGGGAAGCTTATTCATCCTGCCTGAATTCAAACACCGTGAGAGTTTCGCCTACGCATTTGCTCCGAGCCGGGTGAAGGTTCTCGTCTGATACGTTGATCATATCCCGAATATGGAACTCTTATCAGAAACCCCATGTCGATAGTAGCCCCTGGGCATTGCTGACATATTTCTGGGGTAATCATCAAGAATTACTCCGCAGAATGTATAGTATGCTCGAAACGGATAAGATGTGATACGCCAATCATCTTATCCGTGGGGTGAAGTGCTTCACCGCCTGTTGGCTTGTTTACGACGAGGCTGGGCTCGTGCGTGCGGCTTGGCTCCGATTGAAGAAGCGGGAATAGAAGACTTGACTATTTATAACCGAACGCGAACTATAGAAGGATTTGGAATGGTTTCCGAAGAAAAGATCCGCGTGTAGCAATATGATGTTGACATCGGAAAGCTAGCAAATAATCCTGGTATTGCTACAAATCTAAGCAATCGCTAAAGGAGCGGTATGATAACAGAACCAACATAGAGCAACACCCAACGCCATGGAAAGTCAAACTCCCGCTATCAACATCCCAGCAGTTAAACGAATGACAATATCCCTGCAATACTAGTTCGATCCAACACTAGTCTTCAGAGACCCATGAAGACGCAAAAGCGGATTCTCAATGCCACTTCCAAGTGCATCGAATCCCCGCGCATCGTCACCGTTCACCTGAGCTTTAATCAAATTCCCCAAACGCTGGCGCAGCTCTGACGTAAGCTTGCTATCAGTCACTGCCAGACCGCCTAGGAGGTCGCTCAGCATATTCATGAGTGGGTTGAGCGATGCTTTCAGGCTGAGCTTGAGGCCGAGCGTCTCGAGGAGGTCGTTGACGATGTCGAGGAGTTCTTTGACGAGATCTTCGACTAGATCGAGCACGTCGGCGCGTTGGTCGCTGGTGAGTTTGAGGTTCTTGGTGGTGGAGAGTCTGGTTAGGGCGCCGGAGACGGCAGCGCGGATTTGGATGATTTCCTTGAGGGCGTCGGTGGTGCCTTTGTTGCGAGTCTCGGTTCCGGCCTGAACTCTGAGGAGTGTTCCATCTGATAGTGTTAGTGTCTATTGAGCTTATGAACAGCAGAACGCATACTGATTCTGTCACCTCGAGCAGTGACTTGAGCAACAAGACTATCCAAGGAATCAACAAGATCCTGGCCGTTCTTGAAGCCAGTGGACGAAGACTTGAGCAATCTCTTTGAATGGGTTGTCTTGGGCTTCTTTGTAGCCTTGGTCTTCTTGACTGACGCCTTGGTAGAAGGTTTCTTTGATGTCTTCTTCTTCTTATGGGTAGACTTAGAGGACCGCTTGACTTTTACATTCGTGGTGGCGGTTTGTCCTGCCTTTTGCTCAGCGCGGAGGGCGTCGAGGTCGACCTTGACGCTGGGAAGGCCATTGTAGGGAATAGTGTCGACGAGATGAGAAGACTTCTTGACGAGAGCTGTGCCTGTAGCTGGCGCAGCGAAAGAGCTGCCCAGGAGAGCTACAGCGGCGATGAAGAAGACTTTCATGATGATATTTTGAGTAGTATGGTAGACAATTCTGTTCAGCGTGGTATGAACATGCTGATCTAGCACGAAGGCGACTCGCAGACATTTATAAAATTCCTTACGCCCTATATTTTCAGAATAAAGTTGGGATTTGCCTCATGCGACAGTTGAAGTTATCGTCATATTGTCGATCTTCTGATCAGTCAACCATCATATCATGAGATGACATAGTTCTTATGCTGAACCAACGATCAACCTAGAGCCACTGACGCGAGTTGCGTTCTTGTACAAAAATCTACTATGCGTTTAAAGGTTTACAGTTTGGGACTGGTATGAAGTTACCGCGAAGAGATACTGTGGCTTGCCGATCATGCCCAAAGCCCTGACAATCAAGATTGAGAGGGTCCATCGACAAATCCGGACATTTTTGTCTCGGTAGTCAGCACGTCAGTTCCTGGTGGCCCAGGTAGATTGGCAAATCATAATAGAGTGGTGACCTCTTAGAGTCAGGCACAATCGTGGTCCCTTGGACCCTTCATGATTGTCGCCAAGCGAATGACGTCGTTTGAGGTTTGGCGCGTGAACGAATTCGTGTAGGATCGACCAATATCTGCAAGCCGATTCATTTGTCCTACCTTGCCTGAGTATGTGATATCCAAGGGACTTGTCTCGGCTCATTCCAAGCTCTCTACCAGTACACTGATTGATGCCTAAAGCTTATGACGCCTCCACGAGACATATCAAGCCAACACACTGAAATCTCTACCCGTACACAAATCCAGTTTCTTGCCATCATGGTGTTGCAATGAGCGAGAATGGAAACACGTTTCGACAAAAACCGTTCAGCAAACACGTTAATAGTTCGACTTATCTGACCAGACGGTAGGAACATTAAAATTCATACTGAAGCGCCATAATGAAGGTTTACTCAAAGGTCTCTAGAGAGGCTTAACTAAAGAAATCCATCTAGCAAATTAAGTGTAGGGTAAGACAGACCCTACAAAAGAGGCCCGCCCCACTAATCCCATCCCTGCCTGTAGGGAGAAAAGACACGTCTCCACATCGCCAAAACAAAAAGCAAACATCGCGAGGACGTGCACAGCGCAAAAGAAAGGGTCTGGCCGGGGATTGAACCCGGGACCTCTCGCAAGCAATGCTGTAGGGTTTTCCCTAAGCGAGAATCATACCACTAGACCACCAGACCAGTCAAGTTTTGAAAAACTTGTTGTGGATTACTGATTTCGGGACTCCGGAGTTATGCTCATAAACGGCACCCGTGAAAAAAGAGAGAAAAATAAATAGCTAGATTTAATCCGCTTGTCTTTTTTAAAAGTGCTTTGTCCTCATTCTTAGCAGATACATGCATTTAGTTACACAAAGAGTGCAGTACATACTAGAGCCTTTGTTTTCTCATTAGAATCGCGCAAATCTAATAACACCACGTGTCAATTACATCATGCTTGGCTTATGTCAAGGAAAACAGGGTTCTTATCAACAAATACCATCTGAAAAAAGCATACCCATCAGCAAGCATTGCCCTTCGTTCACAATAGCGACACCAGGTCCTTCATATTCCAGCATGAGTCTGTGTGACGTATGCAAAGAGTGCTTTGCCTGGACGGCTGGCAAGAGTGAACTAGGAGTTCGACGTTCGAAGAGCCATCATCTTACTCATCGAGACTGGATGCAGGCGGTTGTACAAGGCTGCAATCTTTGTACCTTGTTGCACGATGCGCTTTTACCTGGAGTCCCTGCCCATCTCGAGAAGTTTGATCTTGGAATTGTGGAGAGGAAACCGTGGCCTACAGGAGAGTTTTCTGATTCTTTCCTGATATGGGATACGCTCCCTCTTCTTTCTCATGAATACCCAGGTGTCAGAATCTGTTTGAGGTGCAATGAGTCAACAAAAAAGTTGGAAGTCCCGTTCCAAGAGACATCCTATGTGATTATTGTACAATTAGATCTCAGCAATGGTTCTGTCGCCAGCCCTTTGTCGTTGCAAGAGAGACTTGGTCCTTCGAGCAATTCGCATACTGCTTGGGGTCTGATGAGGCATTGGATCAGCCAATGTAAGCAGAAACACCTGGACCTCGGTCTCCGGACTAATGTCGGAGAGCGATGGTACCCAACTCGACTACTCGATTTGGGACATCTCGAATCGATAAGCACGCCACGGCTCATTGAGACAGCTACCAGTCCGCCACAAGGCCCTTACCTAACCCTCAGTCACTGCTGGGGAAAGGGAAAGCATATTTGTGCTATGAAAGGGAATTTGCAAATTCTATACAATGGCGTCTCCAATCTACCGCAAACGTTTGAAGATGCCGTCACTGCAACAAGAAACCTAGGCTATCGATATCTTTGGATAGATAGTCTATGTATCTTGCAGGATGATAAGAAAGACTGGGAAAGAGAAGCAGCGCTGATGCATGAAGTGTACAACAAGGCAGAATGTAATCTTGCGGCAGCAGCTTCGGAAGACAGCAGTGGAGGTCTATTCCGCAAACGCGAGGGACTGCATGGCCAATGTGTGGCGAGGAACGAGCAAGAAAATGCCGTTGAACACTTTGTTGACTACCATCTATTCTGGCGAGAAGTTATGATGGGTCCTCTACAGAAGGTAAGAGATCTCATTCGGTTCGCAATAGCCCCTATTCAATGAGTTTCTAACAGAAACAAGCGAGCCTGGGTGCACCAAGAGTGGTTAATGTCCAAGAGAACCATACATTTCGCTCATAACCAAGTCTTCTGGGAATGTGATCATCTTTGCGCATGCGAAGTATTTCCGGATGGGCTTCCTAATTGCATTAGATACGAGGGCAAACGGCAGTTCGCTGAGTCACTTAGTGCTGCAGCGCGTCTAAGAAGGGGAGAGATGAATGTAGATACAAGAAGCAAGCACCAGGCCTTGATAAACCTTTGGTTATCTCTCATTACGGACTATACTTCTCGTAAGTTGACGAAATCAAGTGATCGATTACCTGCCTTGGCTGGGATTGCAAGTTGGATCCAGCCACATCTCGGAAAAGTGGAATATCTCGCTGGTCTTTGGAACAATGGCGATCTCCATTCCCAGCTTGCCTGGTATGTATATACCACCAAGAGTCCGAGGCCGCCTTACAGAGCTCCAAGTTGGTCATGGGCATCAGTTGAAGGAAGCGTGCTCTGGGAAGGCAAATCACCATGGTTCACCCCTCAATCAGAGATCATCGAAGCCTTTACCACTCCTGACGGTAGTGACCCTACAGAGCCTGTCACTGGAGGCCATCTTCGGATCAGAGGAAAGATGAGCCGCGTGAATATTTTAGGCCTTGAGACCCATGCGATTGTTTCCCGAGACGGTGATGATTCGAACTTCACCGCACTCTTCCGTGGATTTGATGTTAGCGGCTTGCAGTTTGGTCTGTACTATGTACTTCTTCTCGGCACAGCCACATGCGAGTATGACAATACAACGCATGAAAATTCATCTTCTTGGGGGGTATATGTGGTTCTGAGGACTATAATGGAACAATTTGGTACTTTTGAGCGATGTGGAATGGCCATGGACTGGCCTTGGGCGCTTAAATTTCGTCATCAAACATTGACATCGAGAGGGCCTTGGAGCGGGCAAAACATACCCTGCGAGGAGTACAGTGAGCTTGACGATATGTGCAGGATTCGCATAATCTAGAGCCCGAGGTACTATGAACAGTCCAACATCAGAATGGCAATGAAGGTAGTAGGGCTATTGATCACATTCAAGGAGTTTTCAAAGACCACATGCTATATTGCTTGTAGTTTATATAGCCTTTCCGATTCCTAAGGGAAACGGATACAGCGGATTACCAGTCAAGGTTTGTTGTGATACAGAGGTGGCGGGAATATTAGAGGAACAGATCAAACACCAAAAACTCGTGCAAGCAGGAGCATTTGAAAGAGCCAGTTAGCAGTGGATTCGATACCTATAATAAAGAGCTGGAATGATGAGCTGAATATCTCGGTAATCGATTTTCAGCCAGCGTAGGGTTCGGGAAGGGTAGCACACGAGCGCTTGCGGGTAAGATTTCAGAACTGGATGTGGAGAGTGGCAGAAACGGCCCCCCATTCTTGTACGTATGATCTACTTGTACTATCGATTCGTATTTAAGCATATTGATACGAGGTTCGCACGTACCAGTAGTAAAAGAGTTAAAGGGGTTCGATTTTTATCTAACAAGTGCTGTTCCTTCTAGACTGCACAAAAAGTAGTGAAATAGTTCAAGCACGCTGCACTTAATGTATCAAGACGATAAAACAAACAAACCATTAAGGAAGGCCAGAAATATGCAAGTATTTGTCTATCGGTATCATAACAATCACCGAGATCCACATTACCCCGGATTTTATCATCCACGATCACATTATGATCTAGCTAAGGATTTAAACCAGATACTAAGCCGGATACCGATCCTTCGCTATGAAATCTACCTTATCTAGACAATTATTACCAGGTACAACATCACCTGAACGTAGATCATGGCAGAAATTACCCATTTCAGATATTCCATACCCGACCACCAACCAGCATCGCCCCGACAAAAGTAAGCGCCCAAACACTCCCTTGTGACAAATCGCACGAATCACAGTATCAGGGCTGTAACTCTGTACTGCGGGGGCTTGACCAAAAAACTAGCCTCAAAGCGGTAATTTTAGTCTGATATTCCTTCTTCACCACCAAATTTGTGGAGTTTCGCGTAACGCCTCATGGTCTATGCTAAGATTCGAGATCGTGACGGTCTGGAACACTTGCTTGCGGGCGCAAGAGAATCTGGGGTATTACGTTTTGAGTTGACACTGGTTTGTATCTCTAGACCATATCGATGATGCGCGTGTAGCTTTCTCGCAAATCTACCTATCAAGTTGTTGGATCGGCGTACCTAGCACTGCCTTTGTGTGTTTAACCGTTGACTTTATTCTGTGAAGGGGGGCGTTTCCCCGCAGCTTTTGGGTTTGCCGACTAGCTAGCTGGGCTTCGTGGCATATACAAGCTGAGCACCTCGCTCTTCATTCTCCAGAATCGCCATGTTTCAGTGAATAGCTCTCCTCAGAAAGCATCACAATGGCAGAAGTTACACATAATACCCAAGGCGAAGGCCATCTTCGGCCTCGGCTATCAAAGATTACAATGGTAGCCATGACCTTTGCCATTCTCAAGTGTGTCCTTCCCGATCTCTCTGTCTAAACCATATTCTGATGTGAAGTCTAGCACGTGGATCTGTCTAGCAGGAAGTCTATCTATCGTTCTCCCTTCCGGTGGATCTGTTGCGTTCTTGTATGGCTTCATCTTCTGTGTCTTGTGTAATTTCGCGCTGGCCGCTAGTTTGGGTGAGTTGGCGGCGATTTGGCCGACTGCTGGTGGACAGTATCATTTCCAGTGGGCATTGACTTCTGAGAAGTGGAGGAAGGTCATGGTGAGTTCTAAAATGCGTGATTGTTGGGGGAGTATTGACGATAGCAGAGCTTTGCGGTTGGGTACATCAATATTTTTGGATGGCTGACTCTCGTGACGACCGAGGGTTTCTTCGCAGGTTTGTAATTCTGCGCGATTGAAGGTACGGAAGTTGACTTTTGTAGCACAATTTATCTCGGCAGCATGTGTCGTAGCGTCCAATGGAAACTACGTGGTGGCAGCATGGAAGACGTACCTAATCTTCATGGCCGTCCTCACATTCGGCAGTCTATCCATGACCTTCGGCAACCGAATCCTGGGCGCTTGGAACAACCTCGCCCGTAAGCCTTCTGAATTCCCTCCACTGCGCGCTTTGACTGACGTTGTAGTGTACTGGTCCATTCTCAGTGTTTTCGTCGCCAGCGTCGTCCTTCTCTCGACATCCGATAAAACTGACCCCGAATTTGTCTTTGCGACATTTGCGAACGAAACAGGCTGGAACGACGGAATTGCGTGGATCTTGGGACTTTTGCAGTCAGCGCTTTCACTAATTGGATACGATGCTGTGCTACACATGACGGAGGAGATGCCGACGCCGTCTCGGGATGCTCCTTTGGCGATGGTGTACGCTGTTGGTGTCGGAGGAACAACGTAGGTCGATCTCTTGCTAAGCAGGGTGTATGCTAACGAACGCAGCGGAACAATCTTCATCCTCGTCATGCTCTTCTGCCTTACCGACCTCTCCGGAATCGTCGCTACATCAACAGGCATGCCCATCGTCGAGCTCATCCTCCAAGCAACCGGTAGTCGCGCGGGCACCACGTTCCTGACGCTCATGCTGGCAATCTGCTTCATCCACGGAACCAACGGCTCGATTACCAGCGCCTCCCGACTCCTATACGCTATGGCTCGTGATAAAGGTACTCTGTATCACGAGTACTTTAGCCACATCCATCCTCGATGGGAAGTTCCCATCCGAGCTATTGTTCTTACCTGGGTGTTCAACGCGATCTTTGGATTGTTGTACTTAGGACCAACTGTTGCGTTTAATGCGTTTATCTCGAGCTGCACGATCTTGTTGAACATGTCGTATGCCATTCCGGTTGCAACGCTTATTATTCGTGGGAGAGATACTTTGACGAGGTTCCAGACCGCGGATACACCGTGGAGGTTTGGAAAGGTTCGAGGCTTGATCATCAATTACGTTGCTGTTCTTTACGTCTTCATCACATCGATCGTAAGTCCCGCTCTTCAGTCTCCACCAACACTGCCAAGCTGACCATTCTCTAGTTCTTCTGCTTCCCGCCTGTTCTGCCAGTCGACGCCAGCTTGATGAGTATATCTCCCTCCCCTTCTCCTCCTGATCATACACTGACAACAGAGTCAGATTACGTCTCGGGTGTCATTGGCATCTTTGCCATCTTCCTAACAGGATACTGGGTCTTGTACGGAAAGAAGACATTCCAGGGCCCGGTATGTTCTATTTCGTGCTTTCTGGGGACATTACTGATGATTGTGACAGGATCTCGATGTGATTCTTGGAGAAAGACCGGACCTTGCCGAAGCCACGGATGAGTTGGCGATGGAAGAGAAGAAGGTCGGGAGTCCAACGGAGTGATATACTGTACTATAACGGGACTTGTATAGCTAACATTTAATGACTTGAATGAACTTTTATGATGAAATTGGTCCCAACCAGCCATTTCCTTTAATCGGCAACGTATGCACTTGTGCCGAAAGCTGTTGAGTTGGGTTAGCGGAAGCGCACTGTCTTTTATTGGCTCACCAGACTCCAGCTCTCTTTGTGGATCCCTAGGTCTGACCTAGCGAATACGCTTATCGCCACTGACTAACAAGTACAGTAACACATTGTTATCCGTAGCTTTGCCCCCTCGGAATTGTACCGGAGTAGACTCAATCTGACTGCGACATCTCAAGATATAATACCTCCAATATCAGTGATCAACTACCGAGCCCTACCAACTCAACGGTCTTCAATACAACGTAACTTTCGGCCTTGCGGAGTTGCAAACCCGTTTCCAACAAATCACAATCGAGCTTACCAATTCCGCGGCTCCCGCTAAACCAATCTTATCACTGCGCCCTCCAACTTCTGCGGGGAAGCCCAGTTCACTTGCACTTCAATTCTTTATCATCAATTGCCTGAGCACGTTTTTATCCTCTCAGCCCGCCCCGTAAACTTGCTCAAACCCTATACAAACTCGCCATGGAGGAGCTGGAGTCAAGTGCCAGGTCCACAGCCAAACGGAAGCTCCCCGTCAGATCCAGATCCGGATGCTTGACCTGCCGGACCAAACACGTAAGTCGATTTCCGAAAGACGGATGAGCGCGACTGATAGGGAATAGCTGAAATGTGATGAAGCGAAACCAGAATGCCAAGTTTGTATATCGCGAGGCGTTCAGTGTGGAGGATATCAGCGCGGTTTGAGATGGTCTACCAAACATGAAAAACCAGCGGAACTCGCTGAGCATACATTCCGGACATCACCAAAACAATCCTGCGGCACCAAGAAGCGTCGCGGTAGACCGCCAAAACGACAACTAGATACTGCATCTACTGCATCGTTCACCACCGCTGGTTCGGTCTACAGCTCTAACGATGCGAATCAGGGAGTTTTTGGTGAATTTATGCTCAACACACAGCCTTTGGAGGCCCAACAAGATGCCCAGCCTGTGGAATCTGAAATGAGCCCAACAGATGATTTCATATCTCAATTCCCCCTCGATCTTCCAGTTGAAGGCCTCCCGATGTCAGAGTTTGAATGGACGCCAGACGCGCTGGATCTAACGACACCGACATTTGATAACTTTTCCGATACGAGCACCGACCTTGCTCTTTTCCCAGTTCAGCAAAACTTCTCAACATTATTCGTTCCTCCACCGATAACAGACCTCTCAACTCAACTCGTTGAATACTGGTTTCGCGATATCTGCTCTTTATGGTCGCAGTATGACTCGCCGACAAACTCAAATCGCATGCTGGCAACAACTTTGTGGTCGACTTCGGAAGCTGTATCGACCAGTTTGCAGAGCATGTCTTCAGCGTATCTCTCATCCAAGATGCCGCATATGAAGAAGACTTCTATCGCTATGATGAAAAATGCTACGGATGTTATCGAGGCAGAATTACGTGTTGTCAAATCATCGCCAAATCTGGATACTGTGCCCATGGGTCTGATATATGGGTTATTTTGTATAGGGACGAGTATTTGCTGGTTGAACGCAACACAGTTGGGTATCCCATTTCTCAGAGAGGCAAAAGCTCTTTTGCACCGGATAAACAAGCAGAAACGACGTCTGTCAGAGGAAGAGCGGAAGCTACTCAACATTTTCAACAAAAGCTGGACGTACTGCGAATTGCTACTCTCTGTCGTATCAGACACAAACCCATATATAACATACGAGGCCGAAGAAGTAGAGGATATCAGCGCAGACGAATATCCAACGGCTCTACCGACCGAACCTGTTGTTGACGACATGCCGCATCCTTGGACGGGTGTCTCAAATACTGTCTCGCGACTTCTGACGCAGACACTGAGACTCTGCCGCAATTACAGATACCACGTTAAACATCCTGGGCCCTTTGCGACGCGCGATCACGCTACTGCATTAAACATGATCGAAGAGGCCAAAACATTAGAGGAAAAGCTGCTAGGGTTGGACTTTGAGTCGGCACCTGCGAATACCGAGACGGGAGATCAGAAAACACCATGTCGTCATCTAGTCAATGTCGCTGAGGCGTATCGTCTCGCTGGTCTTATACACATCTACCAAACATTCCCGGAGCTAGTTCTTCTGAGATTACCTGACAATCTATCCGGACCAGCAGATGCACATATCCCATGGGAGGAATGCATCACACCACTAAGTCTCCGTCTAACGAAACTCATCGAGCAACTGCCTGCCGACTCGGGTAGTAAAATGACCCAGCCCCTACTCTGCATCACCGCCAGCACCGGTCTGCGCTTCGAGCCCTCCGATACAACCTCCAGCCCCGAAACCCAAGCCCCTCTCGCGACACCAATGCCTTTTGACCTCGGTAGCACAGAGCATTGCGGGTTATCAGACTACATCGTACAACTGATCCAAGCAGACGAAGATATCGAGCGGTTATCTACAACTACTGCTACGGAGTCGCGAATGAAGATTGTTGAGGCGAGATGTTTTATCGTTGGGAGGCTCGATGCGTTGGAGGCACTGCTGCCGCCGAGGCCGATTGTTGTAGCGAAGACGCTGGTGCAGACGATTTGGAATGAGTATGATAAGGAGAAGTCGGGTGCTGCGAGTGTGCATTGGATTGATGTCATGGAGGAGAATAATTTGCGGTCGTTGTTCGGCTAGTGATACCCAGAGTGAGCTCGAAATTGACTGTAAAACTTGTTACTATTTACCAGTCTTGATGTTGGAGTCAGTCTGAAGCCTGTCCTTTCAGACCGCTCAAGATTTTGTTTCAGGGCTTCGCTACGAGACTGGGTAGCATTTATGCCACTGTCTTAGGGATCACTATTGAGTTCAAACGCGTTGAAACTGAAGTTTCTATATTAACTCATGTTTCTATATATCTCCGGCTAGATACGCCCGTAAGCTCGAGATTATATACATCGAAAGCAACATCCCCATTATTTCCCAGTGATTCCAGAGGTCATCAATACCTCGTCAAAGAAACTGGCACCTAGATGGTTCCGAAACCAGCACTAGCAGCAAGACCAGTGATGGAAGAAACAGGCTTAGCCTCAGCGCCCTTTCCGTCAAAAGTGCTGAAGAAGCTAGAATCGGTACCAGACAAAGAACCAGAGTTGTCGTACTGGTTAACCTCGCAGACGTGGCCAACACCGCTGGAGCAAGCAGCGTTGGCAGAAGCATCGGGGCTGGCAAAGATGGCACCGGTGGATCCCTCCTCGATAGCGGCCTTGACGTCCTGGAAGAGGTTGCCCTCGGCGAGAATCTTGGCTTGGTCGCTGGTCTCGAAGGCGTGGCCGGAGTTGTCGGACCAGTAGTTGTTGACGGCGTGGAGGACGGTGTTGCCGGCGACCTTGGGGGCGCGGCCGGAGGTCTTGGTGATGTAGTTGTTCTTCATGGTGATCATCTAGTAATTGTTAGTACAGATGCCTAGGCTGGACATGGTTGGGGCTTGGGACTTACGTCGCTGGAACCAGTGAAGTACATGGACCAGTACTGGTGTCCGTCACAAGTAGCAGACCACTGGCTCTCGCCGTCGATGTGGTTGTTGGTGATAGAGACTCGGTTATCAGCATTGGTGCCAAGGACGATGTGCTGTCGGCCAATGTTGGAGGTTGTAACGTGATCGATCCAAACAAGATCAGCTCCATCAAGGGTAATAGCGTCTCCACCCCAAACATACTGAGGGTTCAGTTCAGTAATATGGATGTTCTGAATAATAATATTCTTAGTCCCCTTGATATAAAGACCCTTGCCCTTAATAACACCATTCGCACCAACACCAACAATCGACTTATCCGAGTTGACGATGATTGGGTTCAACCCCGCCTTATCGTAGCTAACATCGACCTTGGGGGCATCAGGCTGATAGTTGTTACACCAATCATCCTTGTTGATAGCCGTCTGGCAGCCCGAGCCCGTACCCCAAGGCGCACAGCCCTGCTCGGACGCAGTGCCCTCGGTACCGGTAAAGTCGAACTCCTGGTCGAGCAGGATGACGCGCGTGGTAGAGTCGCCAAGCATAGAGACCAGCTCATCGGTTGACTTGGGGTACACGCCCTCGGCGCTGCCACCGCCTGTGGCTTCGGAGGCGAAGCCCTCGGGGGTGCCGGTAACGCCGGCGGCGGAAACGTTGGAGACCAGCGCGGCGACAGCCACGGAGAGAAGAGAGAGAGACTTCATGGTGAAGAAGAAAAAAAAAGAATGTGATGAAGATAAAACAAGAAACGAACGAATAAAGAGCAGAAAATGGGAATGGAGAGGTGAGTTAGTGGGAAGGTATTGGTATATTTATCTTAGCCAACTTCTTCTCTCGTAGGCTTTGCCGTAAGCGGCGGAGAATTGCACGTCGTCCTAGAAATCTTCCAGAAAAAAATGGTCCTGTTTTGTCAACTTGAAACTTGAGACAGGCCGTATCGCGACCTAGTTGTTAGCATCCCGACCACGCCAAGAGTAGCTACACACCGTTATTGGCGGACTTTTGGCGTTGCTGTTTTATTCCGTGGAACGTCGGCAGTATTTTTGGGAATATGAAACTTGATGACATGGTTGAACTTGGGATTAAAGGGTTAGTCTTTTGTGGGGAGCGTGTTTCAATGATGCGAGTTGAAACGAAGGGATCAAGCTTCTTTAGCTTGATGCCAAGTTTTGCTAGAAGTGATGATGGTCCAGTTTAAGAGTACCGTAACCAAGAATGTCGAAGTATATTTCACCCAAAGTCTTGACCTAAGCCTCATCCTATCAGTGTCTATAACTTCACCATCCGTCAATTGCTTCATTGGGGATCGAGGTTGATGAATGCGGAGCCGCATCCTGGTCGGAACAGTGGGCCAGTAGCAGGTCAGCACGGTCACTTGTTTACGCACCACGGGACTTAATAATATGCTTATCCTTGAGGCGAAAAACGATGAAACCTGGGTTAAATAAGGCTATTCGTTTCACATAAGAAGAAGCAATCAGCCCATGACTCTCGGTGCTCTATATCGGCCACTTGAATGAGTCATGTACCAAGTATACACTGGCTGAACAGCTTGTTACTGAAGACTGGTATTCTTCACGACAGCTCCCCAAGACAAGCGGCACGGCTTGGGGTGAGTGATGCAATTCCTGTCGGCACCGAAATTAATACGCGTATGCTCCATAGATGAGCGGCAATGTGAGGCCAACCTTGGAATTAACCCGGATATATCATTCCTTCAGCCTCAAACGCATTGGTGCGAAAAATATGATGCGGCAATCTAATCTATCGGATGGTAATTATGATCAGCGCAGTGGATACACATTACGCAGCACGGAATGTGGCTCTCTCAGGGTCTGATTAAGGTAAAGCTCGCCGCGAGATGGCCAATTGCTAGGCCAGAGCTGCCTTGCCAAGGGAAGCAAAACATAAGACTATAGAAGAGAGTACTAAAATAAACTTAGTGAAGAGTCCCCCAAGCTTAGGCTAAGTCACCTAAGTCTGTTTGTCATTTGGGATCGAAGCGCTGAGTTTTGTTTCCTCCCCTCGCCAGAGTCAATCACTTTAGCTGCAAGTCCACCAAAGTCCACTGATACCTGTTACAACCTCCATGACAGATCCTGCCGATCAAGTTTCTCCCCCAATCTGGTTGCCACAATCCTCCCAACCTCCCTCAGCGACGCCGCCCCAATCATCTCCAAGACACTGACTTGCAAACCAAATACTTGACTAAACCACCGCCGCAACTCAATCGCAGTAAGTGAATCGAGGCCCATCTCAGATAGTCTTAGATTAATATCAACCGGTCCATCTGGCCTGAGAAGAAAGTCGTTGACCTTTCTACCAATCTCCATAGATAGAAAGTCAATCGACTCTTCCTTTGCCAGTGTTTTGATGGCATCTCCTTCTTCACTGACGCTCTGTAGAAACTCTTTGAGTTGACTCCTCTCGCCTCGCGTGTCGGATTGGTCTCCAGTAGAAAGGTTGTGATATGCGCCCATCCGACGATCACGGCGCCAATTGGTAGGATTTCTGGCATCGTCGAGATGTAGATGCGACCTCATGCCCATCACAATATGACCGTTATTCTTCCAGGGCGACCACTCACTCGACGCGAGATGCTGGAAGCTACCGGGAGAGCGATGACTGCTTGGTACAGAATTGAACAGAGAGGCCTCAACACTTTCAAGAAACTCCTTCTCTCTCACGGTGTGTAGACCCTGTAGTTTGATGCTGCGAAGCGCGGATGGATTCTCTGCCAGATATCCGACGTCTTCAATACCACATATTGAGAGCACTGATGCAGGAAGACCGAGAGAGTGCCTATACTGGCAGAATGATTCGGTGAATATGCATCCGGACTTGTAGTTACCCTGGCCAGGCTGGTCAGCAAATGTGACTGCGGAACTTGCTAGCCAGAAGTAGTCCAGGGGCTGGTCATGGAGTGCTCGATGGAGGTTCCAAGTTCCATTGACTTTAGGCTCGATAGCGTCTTTCCAATCCTCCCACTTCATTTCCAGCAGAGGGGCGTCCTATAGATGTTAGTTTTGACCGCTGTAGAATCTTATGACTTACCCTTTGAACCATGGCGAGATGAAAGACACCTTTGAAGGGATATCGGGCTTTGCCGATGGCATCTTCTACGTCCCCCAGGTTATTGACACTTCCCGTGACTACAATAACAGCGCACCCCATGGCTTCAAGTTCACAGGAGAACCTTTCGTTCGTCATACCACTCCTTGAGAGAAACACAAGATGCTTAGCCCCTCGCTCTACTAACCAGACGGCCAAGGCTCTACCGAGGCCACCCAATCCACCAACAAGAAAGTAAGATGCGAGAGGATCGAATCGTATGCTCTGCGTCGCCGGTTTCGCTTCAAGCTCCAATGGATCTGTAGGCATCTCGAGGACCACTTTTCCCATGTGCTGGCCATCTTGCAGGTAGCGAAACGCCTTTTTGGCATCGCGGGCAGGAAAGGACTTGACAGGTCTCAGGGCTCTGAGTTTTCCTTGCCTGAAGAACTCAAGAGTTCTTTCCATAACACTGTGAATGTATTAGCTCTAGGCTTCTGGACTTTGCTGAGGGTTTAAAAAGAAGAAGAAGAAAAAAGAAAGAAAAAAGTAACTTACTCCTTCACCAATATAGGCTGCTCTCCTGTCAAATAGCGCATGTCTATGCCGCAGTATGCCCTGTTGTCCAATAAGCGACTCATATCAAGCCGGGCACATGACGCCAGGTCGCGTTTTGCAAGCTCAAGGAGAGCACCAGACTTGGCAACGCACTTCCAAGACGCATTGAGAAGATCACCGCTGAGAGAGTTCAAAACTAGGTCAACGCCTTTCCCAGCCGTTTGTTGCATCACGCCATCTAGAAACGAAGCATCACGAGAGTGGAAGATATGTTCCCGCGGGATGTCATACTCCTTGACCAAATACTCCCTCTTCTCCTCGTTTCCAATTGTAGCGTATATCACCCCCTCCATCATCTGCACCACCTGGATAGCTGCGAGGCCGATACCACCACAGGCAGAATGTATCAAAACGCTCGTTCCCTTGCGCATCCTTCCCACGTCAAGTAAGGCATATATGACTGTAGCAAAGCAACATTGAATAGTCGAAGCTTCCTCAAAGCTCATTTCGTCGGGAATCTTGTGCATGTAGTGGTGCTTAGCTGTGAAATGCGTGGAGAAGCCACCGCTGTAGCACATACCCATGATGCGATCTCCGATAGAAAAGCTACTCACTGCGCTCCCGAGGCGTTTGACTACACCGGAGAATTCGATGCCTGGAAATACACATCGCGTCTCAGAGGGTATCAGACCCATGGCTGAGACAACGTCGTGGAAGTTGAGACCAGCTGAGTGAACTTTGACTTCAATCTCGTCCTCCATGATCATGTCTAGGATTGCAGAAGCTGCCCAGTTCATAGTATCGAGAGATCCTGGCTTTTCAACGCGCAAAGTCCTCATTACCTCGCCGCGCTGGGTCTTGTCCAACGCTTCGTCAGCAATATCAAATGGCTGGTATCGACCAACATAGATTGCAGCGTCATGCACAACGTATTCTTTGTCTGGCTCAAGAGTCTCACTGTCATGATCTTGGATGACCTTTTCAAAGACATTTGCCATCAAGGTACCGAAATGAACCTCTTTCAGGTCAATCTCTAGCGTGTAAAGATTGAACCCGAGTTCGGATCGAAGAGTTCGAGCAACGCCTAGTGTTTGAGCCGATCTTGGACTCGTACACCAGGCTTGAGTCGGAGGTATGAGCCACAAAACATTGGTAGAGCCAAGACGCTGTGTGAACTCTTGGAACTTGATGAACATTTGCTGTGAAATATCTTCAAAGAAAGCGGCTTCCAAGTCGATACAGGAGATCACATCCTGATCTTTAGGAAGTTGATCTTCGATCGTGCGTAATGTGACATTCCAGCCTCTAGTTTCCAGAGCAGCTGAAATGTGGATGGCTGGATAACTCTGGGGATGCTGGGATAGTAGAGTAAGAGCAGAAGGGGTGATTTCCACAGAAGGTTCCTTGCTAGCTACTATGACAGAGAAATGCCGGTATGGCTCTTCATCGTCATATACAGCTACATCAACTCCACTGTAGCCAGATTTCTTCAACTCTTTCTCCCATCGCGATACGGGCACATAAGGCTGATCTGGTCGGCCATCCTTCTCCCCCAACCACCAACCAGAAAAGTTGCCAAACACAAAGTTAGTCATCCGCGATAGACTGCAAACTTCTGTCATGACAAGCATGCCATTTGTCTTGAGTAATACTCTAATATTGCTCAGTGTCTCGTGCAGCGAAGGCGTAGCATGCAGCACATTGGCTGCGACGATGAGATCATAAGTTCCACTTTGGAAGCCCTGCTCCAGAGGATTCTGGGATACGTCTAGTACCTTGAAGTCCATGTTCAAAGCATCGGAGAAACGATCCTTGGCAGCTGGGAAGAAACCAGCGGAAACGTCTGTGAACGTATAAGCGGAGTAAGCTGGCAGACCGTGTACCTGCGCTAGGCCTCGGAGGATAGTCTCGGTAGTGCCTCCTGTCCCAGCTCCAACCTCGAGAATTTTGAGAGTAGGGCGAGTATGTGAAAGAATGCGTAGAAACTTGGAGTAGTCGAAAGTCATGACATTGTAGATATCTGCCAAGACGTTGTCTTTGAGCAATGTCTCTATAGTTGCCGCTTTGCCAGTGAATAGGTTTTCCATATCATCAAAGAGACGTCGAAGTCCGATGGTGAGCGCTTTCTGCGGCATCTTCAACAACTTCGTCGTGATTTCTTCGATCTTGGAGAGCCTGAACCCCTGTGTAGTATCAAGAAGCTGCCGTGAGTCACTGACAAGTTTGTAGTCCCCTGATGCAGCAGACTCAAGCTGTTTCCTGAGCCAGTCTCGGAACTTGGTGAAGTGAGGTTGGCATGGCTCAAGATATTTAATCTTGTCCACAGTTTCGATGATGCAAAGAAGAGTCAACTCCTCTTGGAGATGGCACTCACTTCTGTTGATGGCCGGTGGAACGAAGAGCGTTGAGAGGTCTACAAAATCAAAGTGCGGTAGCCAGGTGAGTCTCGATGCGGCGTGTGCGTCGAGTGCTCCAGGTAGCATTTCTTCTCCCAACGCCCTCATTTGTATACCTGAAGCACGCAGGGCGACATGGCCCCCAGCATCAAGCTCAACACATGATTCTGTTCCGTAGAGCCTCCATGCTTTGGCATCCATGAAATCTGAGCCTGCGCTAACCTCGACTTCCTCAATGGCTGTAGGGACAACAAGTTCAGCAATGTTCCTCGCCAGACCCCTCGCTTCCGATACGAGAAGTAACTGAAGACCAGTGTCTATAGTTGCCGGATGAAGAGTGAATGGAGAGTGACTCTGTTTGGTCTTGTTGGAGATACGACCGTGGGCGAGGTGTTCCGAAGGAGAAACCGTTACATCTAGCAGACCACGAAACTCCGGGCCATAGACAAAGCCAACATGAGCAAGTTGGCTATATATGCGTGCACAATCAACTTGTCGAGGGAGTATTTCAGAAGTCCAATCCGTGACCCTGGCTTTCTCGAGAATGCTTACTTTTCCCGTGCAGTGCTTGGTCCAACATGAACCATCGTATGACGATATCGTAAATGCGTGCCATGTAGAGTCCTCGAAGTCGTTGAGTTGATGAATACGTAAGCTGGTTGAGATTTCAACCGAGTCGGAAAGAAGAAGAGCTCGATGAGCAATGACATGTCGCAGTCGGTAGCCCCTACCAAGAGAAGACCGAGTCACCTGTCTGATGGCTTCACCAGCGATAGCGATGTACCCGGCGAATGGAAAAACCACATCTTGTTTCAGCTTATGATCCATAAGCCATGGCACATCCTCAAGACTGAGAATGTTGCGCCACTGAGGTTCTAGATCCGATCCCTCAAAGTTGCGTGACCCCAGAAGGCAGTGCTGAGGGTACTCTCTGGACCGCCAGGCCTTTGATATACGACTCTCAGACCAGTATGCTGTGCTGTGGTCCCAAGGATAGGTTGGTAAGCCTGATATTGCCTTTGAGTTAGGAAACAGCGATGCGAGGTCAAGAGACATGCCATGCTGGTACAGTTTGCCCAATGCACCAAGAAAGACGGCTGAGGAATCTTGACCTCGAAGTTGGGAAGCGATGTAGTGACATGGTTGTGAAGAAGATGAACAGATCTGCCTCAGAGGTCCGGCCAAGGCAGAGTGGGGTCCGATTTCCAGGAAGAGGCAGGTTTCCTTGGCTGCAAGCAAGTTTGACACAGCCGTTGAGAATTTGACCGGCGACGTAAGATTCTGGGTCCAATACGACGGATCACGAAGAGATACATCTGCCAGCTCAGTGGTGACAGTGGAGAACATCTCAATCTTAGTGGAGGAGATAGGGCCAGCACGCATCGGGAGCTCAGATTCGAGAATATTTTGGTACTCGGCACTCAAGGGCGACATATGTTCTAAAGTATTGTCAACAGAGACACTAGTGTATGGTATGAAAAGACTTACGTGAGTGATAGGCCATATCTACCTTGAGTAGACGACCAAACATGTCAGGATGAGCCTGTTTGATCACCTGAACAACTTGAGCGACTCGATGTGCATCTCCGGAGATGGTACTACTTTCCGGGCTGTTCTCACAAGCCACGACGACGCCGTCAGTTAGATACTCGGAAAGGCTCTGGGCTCCCATCCCGACGGCCGCCATGCCACCGCGAAGGTTCTGCTTTGTTGTCACATATCCACGATAGTATGCAATAATAATGGCTTCTTCCATGGAGATATGACCAGCTGCGTAAGCACCGGCGATTTCCCCACTGGAATGGCCAACAATGGCAGAGGGAGAGAGTCCCAGGCGGGAGAACTTGTTGACCAGTGCCAACTGAATCGCAGTGCAGAGTGGCTGTGATAGCTCAGCCTTGTTTATTTGCGAAGTTTCCGCAGGCTCTAGGAGCTCATCTATTTTCTGTTAGCATCCTCCGTGGTGTTTTTCGGGCTACTTACCTATGAGGTTCCAGGTCGGGGGAAACTCAAGCCTCTGGATGACAGAATTCATTATACTTAAATCACTGCGAAAAGCTGCATCGCTTTCGATGAGTTCTTTCGTCATGCGGGGCCATTGTGCGCCTTGGCCACTGAAGACAAATACTAGAGATAGAGGATCAGGAGGGACTTTGGACAGACTCGAGACCTCCATTGACTTTTCAGGCTGAGAGACAATGAACGCTCTGTGGGGCAGATGCTTGCGATGCGTTGCAAGGGTGAAACCAAGGTCAGAGATGTCACTGGGATTTGTAACTATCCATTTCTTATGGTTGCTGATATGCCGTTGGAGGGAGGATGCCGTGTTGGCTGACAATAGAAGCAAGGAAGGGGATACAGCGTTTTGTTGATCGACAAAGGTTGAAGCCTCAACTTTCTCCTGAGCATAGGACTCGAGAATGACCTGTGATTGATCCAGTTTAAGAGAAAAAACAAAGAATAGCTGGGAAGGGTAGAGGCTTACATGGGCATTGCTTCCCCCGATTCCAAAAGAGTTGATGCTGACTCTATTCAGGCGATCCGACGGAAATGGTGTTGGATGGAGTGGAACACTGAGATTATACTTGGAGAAGGGGACTTGATTGTAAGCTAGGAAAACATTATCGACGAAGGCATAGCAGACTTACTATTGGGGTTGAGGTTCACAAGTTTGATGTTGGGCGGAATCGTCTGATGCTCTAGGGCGAGAACACACTTGATGATAGACGATAGTCCCGCAGAGCCCTCTGAATGCCCAAGATTTGGTTTGACTGAAGTGATCAAAACCTGCTTCTCTCCTCCAAAGACCTTTCCTACCGCTGTAGTCTCGATAGGGTCACCCGTCGGTGTCCCAGTCCCATGGCACTATTCTCATCAGCCTATCAATTCCGAATCCAATGGTAGTTACAGCTTACCTCGACAAACGCAGTATCCTTCATATCGAGCCCATTATCACGGTACGCCTTTCTCATCAGACCTTCATGTGCCGCCCCATTCGGGGTGACAAGACTAACACATTTCCCATCGCAATTCACAGCCGTGCCTCTCACAATTGCTCTTATCGGATTACCATCACGGATGGCATCAGACAAGGGCTTAATGTAAATAGCTGTTATGGCCTCTGCCCGAGCATAGCCGTCGGCGGCAGCGTCAAAGGTCTTGCAAGACCCATCGGAGGCCAGTACTTCGCCAGATGACATTGTTGCTGTCAGCGCCGGTGTCATGATCATATTGGCTCCTCCAACAATGGCGCTTGAGGCATCGCCTCTCTGGATGGCTCGACAAGCTTCGTGGAGCGCTACCGCCGAACTGGAGCATCCTGTTTTTATGACTATGCTACCCAGTATGTCAGTGTGGTCAAAAGTCTGAGAATTGAAACCATACCTTGGTCCTTGAAAGTCATATTCGTACGAGATGCGATTAGCCATCATGAGATCTGCACCTCCAGTCGTAGCATATAATCCTCCTTGGAGAGGTTCCTTGGTGTTCATGATTAACCAATCATCCCCGAAAGTGCCAACATAGCAACCGACTTGCTTGCCACGATAATCAATTTCCCCTGCATCTTCGAGGCATTCGTGAGTTACTTCCAGCAGCAGTCGTTGTTGCGGATCAACCCTCTCAAGTTCATTCTTCGTCAATGAGAAGAAAGACGTATCAAGACGCGTGAGGTCATCTTCGATGAAATAGCCATGTCTGGTCTTGATGGAGTCTTTACCTCCAAGGGTATCGTTGAATCCATCGATGTTGAAGCGGCTGCTGGGAATGGGACGTCTGGCATCGAGACCATGGAATAACAGGTCCCAGTAATCTTGGCAGTTGCTTATTCCTCCTGGGAAACGCAATGCAATACCGCAAATGGCAATGCGAGGCGCTTCTGGAGCATCAATAACTGGGGGTTTCTCTGTATCGTGGAGTGGCTGGTCGTTGATGGCATTGTCGCGACGAGGTGCTTCGCCACTGTTGACGACATTTGCGTTAGCATTCATATCTCTACAAGCTTGATCATTCATGTTCGGTACTGATAGTTCTTTGCAATTATGTAACAAGGGGATCGAATAATGAGTATAGTTTTTCTGGGTTCTGGTGTATAACATAGCTATGAAGCCCCATCTGGACTTGGTATAAATATCAAGATCTTCACTCAGAGATGCCAATTGCATTCATTCCGCAGAGTCTTTTTCATATGCCGTGCCTCTTCATCTGAATATCTAGCGCCGATGTCTTGCTTACTGACCTATAGAGCAGTAAACCTCTTGCAGACCTTAATGTGCCATCATTTGTTGACCACTGTGTATGTGATGTACAGGCTTGCAGGGCTAGATCGCGAGACCTGCTTGATTTAGCACTGAATAGTATTTGATGCAATGAGATCGTATATCTTACTGTGGCGGAGATCATACGACCAGTGCCGATGTCACAACAGGAGTACAGTTCATGCAAGTGAGCAGCCACTTGGATCTGCGTAATAAAATGCCTCGATCTAGGGTACTGCTCCCGCCCGTGGTCAAACATCATGACATCGCATCTCAGGTCTAGGCTCTCGAGTAGACGGGGCTTTTGTCCCAAGAGCAGTGAGGCATCGTGTCGCTGTATTATTGGATCCAAGGTGCGGAGATCAGCCCTCCACTGCCGACGGTAACACACAAGACTCGCGCAACATCACTCACTCAAACAGACTTTCCTCAGCAGACCTCGTGTCGATGCATTGGGCTGTCATTCCTCGTATGAATATGTGAGACATAGCAGCCACACCGCTTGGAATATTATGGTCGTTTCTGATGGGGCGCCGATGTTGTAACCCCAGCGAGTTAAGAACAGAAGCTTAGTTCCTTTTTGCATGCGATGATGTAGAACATCAGACGCGAATCCATAATTTACTCTTAGGAAACTCACTCACTAGCTTCTATCAGCACCTCGGCCCCCGTTACACGGCTTCGAAGCCTTAAACACAAACATCATAGCCACAACACTCGTCTCAACCTCCTCAAACCCCGCTTTCAAAGCCTCCGCTAAAACATTCGGATCATCCTGCCAATTGTCAAAAATACCTCTCTTGTTGTAAAACCCAAGCAGGAAAGCAGCTGCTCTTCCGAGCGGCTTCTTACTCTTCACCTTGTAACCATCATCCGTCTTCTCCCATTGCTTCCCCAATACAGTGCACCCAACTAAAACGCCATCTTTGGTCAAGAGACCCTTTGCATTGGTGATGGCGTTTGCTTTGCTGGCTGTTGGCTGCGGCATGTGGTGCATGACGAGAAACAGGGAAGCAGATGTGAATTTCTGGGATGTGAGAGACTCGGGAAGTGGTTGTGCAGCGTCCGCATGAACACAGTCGACTTGTACTTCGGGATACTTGGACAGAACACGCTGTCTCGCTGTCGCAAGAGAATGTTCACTCAAGTCGACCAACGTCAGATGTTGATCTTTTGGATCGCGACCAAGATCTTTGATTGCTCTCCTTGGAAAGTACCCAGTCCCAACGCCAATGTCAACATGTCTCTTGGAGAAGTTATTAGAGAATAACGGGCGAAGGTTATTTTGTGCAGAGCAGCGCCAGATGAAAGGAACAGAGATACGCAGGATCAGAGCATCGTAAAATGGCAGGGTGAATGGCGTGCACCACGAGGCCGCTGTATTTGCGGTGCGCTGAAGGACTGTCATTGTGGCCAAGGATGGGACTAGTGTGTAGAATGGGGTTGTGTGTCTGTGCATTGCGGTCCTGTCTGAAATACTTGAGCTGGTGAACTTCTATTGTCCGAGCAGAGGTCCTGTATGTTCAAGCAATGGCTTCTGGAGAAGACAGGCCACGTACTTTCCAGGCCGAGACATGAACACTGCAGATTTCGAGTCCTGTGTCTCCTGTTGTGGCTTGGGCGGAGATCGCCGAGACGGTCTGGACCTTTCGAAGTGTGCGGTGGCTACACAACATGCCTCTAGAGAAAGAAATCGGAATGGGGGAAGCAGTGTCACAATCCTCATGGTCACGTTCCTAGTTATAAGCATGCTGAATAGAGAGAGAGATCTTCGAGGCGGCAAGTTCCGCAGAAACGTCCGATAGGTTGGACAAGACAAGACAAGACAGTGCAATCCATACACGAGTGGCGATGAGAGCAACCACGTCTTATCGTTATGTGCGACATCGCTTCATCTAGCTTTGGGTATCAACGCATTTCTGGGTTACTAGCCATTGGATTAACTCTGGGTACCAGGCAGGCGTACGATGTGAGATCTCGGGCCCTTTGTCTCCCAAGTTCTCTCTTCCTACCGGATGTATTATCCCAAAGTCTACTTCTATCTCGAATCGGGGTTTGTCAACCAGACCCTCCCACTATCAGCGCAAGTACAAAGCAACAGGTTGCAGAATGTCTTGAAGCTGCAGCCTCAGCATCCGACATTCCCGTTTCTATTTGACATCTACTTGAAGTCCACTATCGAGTGGAGATCTACAAATAGCTAGGTAGCCATACCCAGCTACAAGTGATAGAGAGCCTGGAAAGAAAAGACAGAGGCGCTTCTGCTATTTACACTACTTTTAGTAATGTTCTGAACTCGAAAGACTTGGTCTCCAGACGATCTGCCTCGAAAGCCGGCGGTCCACAACTTCCAGACCCAAGGCCATGGTGAGCAAAATCGAGATTGCACACTGTCTCATCCAACTCTATAAGCTCGTGCGGGTGCAATGATTGATCCAAATCCTCTACCGAATATCTCCTCAGTGAAAAGTTCAAAGGAACGTCCATGCGAGCCTCCAAAGTCGCATTCTTAGACTCAATTTGGACCCATCGCACACCACTCCTGTTTCCATTTTCTTGTGGCCATTCATAGTTGGTCTGTAAGTCCTCGATTGACGCTGACCATCGACCGAATCTAGCTGCTTCCTTCTTGTCCCTGTATGACTCTCCAGGGCCCCGCCCAAACCAAGTTGCATTGTTGTAGCCCTTGGGCAACGACATTGTAAGACCTATACGTGGGATATGCTTCGGAACAGTTCCCGAGAATCCACCCTTTACATGAATAGACATGGCGCCAAAACCAAGGGTATAAGTAATATCGGCGTCACAAGCCCATGCAAGAACCGGAGGAGCAACCCTCACAGTTGCTTTGACTGTAACAGTATGATCCTCGTTGACCAACCACGTGAACCGTTGGATGTGGGGACTAGCTTCAGCGACCCTAAACTTGGACCATTCCTTGCCGTCTCCCCCAAAGCCGAGATCGTTCTGGGTGAGAGCCCGATACAAGCTCAACTCTGGCCCTTTCGAAAGAACTGTACCTTTTTCGTTGGCCCAAGTAAGGTTGCCGCTGACAAGATTTATATCAAATAGTTGTTCCAAACCTGGCCATGATACGACTAGTTTTCCTGGAAACTCTTGCAGTGACGGCTCCAAATCTCGGTTGCCTATCACCGGGGCTAGCTCGAATGCTTGAGGCTTGGAGAGTAACATCTGGGCCCAAGCGACTTCATGACCTTGCGGTGCCCAGACAGTTTCGTTCTTGAGGAAAATATGAATCGAGAGCCAAGTTTCTCCACGAAAGTCACCAGGGAGGCTCGGTAAATCCACAGCGCTTTCCTCGCCTGGGAGGGTATTCGGTAGCTCCAATGGTGTCGGTGTTGTGTCTCCAGTTTCCCTAACTAGATGCCAGGAAGCAACAAGGTGGCTGAGGTTGGCAAAGTCGTAATGATTCTTGAAAATGATCTTGTCTTTTTCAAGCTGGACTGACACAGGTTCTATAGCTTTTTTGTACTCCAGTAAGCCAGGTGAGGGAGAATGATCTGAAAAAACGAGTCCATCGAGAACAAAATCCGCATCGTTGGGCTTATCCCCAAAGTCCCCACCGTATGCATAATAAAACAAGTTGCCATCTCTCTTGAGTAGCCCGTGATTGCACCACTCCCAGATGAAACCTCCTTGCAGGAGTGGCTCGGACCGATACAGCTCAACATAATTGGTCAATCCTCCCGGACCATTTCCCATGGCGTGGCCATATTCGCACTGGATAAGTGCCCGATCTGGATTGTCCTTGACGTGCTGCACAAGCTCATCTGGCGTGGCATACATGACGCTATAAAAATCAGTTGTAGCGCCTTTGCGATCTCCTTCGTAATGCACAAGTCGGGTAGGATCCCTCTCTTTGATCCATCGATACATGGCAGCATGATTCTGTCCATAAAAGGCCTCATTTCCTAGGGACCAAAAGACAATAGAGGTGAAGTTCTTGAATCTTTCGACAAGCTGACTGGCCCTATCTAGATATGCAGACTGCCACTCAGCATTATCCGAAGTCCATCGTGCAGCCCGCGAATACGAAAGTTCTTGAACTTCACGACCGTCCATGTGTTCAGAGCCTTGGATAGCTGTACGCTCGACCGGATCGAAGCCATGGGTCTCGAGGTCTGCCTCTGCCATAACATACAGGCCGAGCTCATCACAGACCTCATAGAGTCGGGGGTCGTTGGGCTGGTGCGAACATCGTAGAGCGTTGATGTTATGCTGCTTCATCAAGACAATATCCGCGCGCATATCTTCATACGGCACTGCTCGGCCATAGAGATGGTGATGCTCGTGTCTATTCACACCGCTAAGGACCAGGGGTCTCCCATTGATCAGGAAATTGGGACCCTTCATTTCGATCCGACGAAAGCCAATTCGATGTGAGATGTAGGAGTTACCCACACTCAGGAGTAAGCTGTAGAGAACAGGTTTCTCAGCTGACCAAAGCTCCAAGTCTTGATCTCGGACTGCTATACTGCCAGTTTCGTCGGATCTGAACTGTTTCGTGTAGAGGAGTTGTGCGTTTGGACTCCACAACTCGAGATTGATATCCTTAACATTGACCCCTTGGAGGCAGACATTAACCTGTACTGTTGCATTTGCCAGGTTCCCGTCAACCTCAGGTCGAACTGTAAAGTCTGTGATTGAAACTAGTGGGAAGGCAAGCAAGTAGACATCTCTGAAAATTCCTGACAGAAGCCATTGATCCTGTCGTTCCAGGTAGGAGCCGTCACAGAACTCGTAGACGCGAACACCAATAGTATTGATGTTCCCTGGATCCTTCAAGAATGAGGTTATGTCGAATTCACTGGCGTTTCTACTACCCTGGCTATAGCCAACTTCAACTTCATTTATCCACACATGAAAGGCGCTGTCGACACCCTCAAACCGTAATCGAATCTGCTGATCCTGCCAGTCTTGGGGGGTAGTGAATTGCCGCCAATAGGATCCTGTCTCGTTCAGAAGCGGAATGTTTGGCGGATTGACAGGGAAAGTATAATTGACATTGCTGTATAAAGGTCGTCCGTACCCTTGAAGTTGCCACATACCAGGGACCTCGATATTGGCCCAGGTAAGGGGATCGAGGGCGTCCCATGCAGGAACTTGGAGAGGGGAAGCATCATGTCGAAACTTCCAGGTCCCGTTCAGTAGTTTTATCTGTGCTTTTTGGCGATCGAAGGAGAGTGCGTCTTCCTTACTAGCGTACGGAAAGAAGTGAGCACGCGTGGGCAGCGTGTTTCGATGGAGGACATCGAGATTGCCCCAGTCCGGCTGCGATTTGGGAAATGACATATTGATCTGAGCTCAATATTTTAGATGTAATTGGTAAGAGATTTGAGTTACTGACTACAATCCTCATGAACAAAAGACTGGTCATTTTATACTCAAAAGTAAGCAGCATCAGTCCTGTTGTACGGCTTCCTTTCATTCCCTCCAAGTTTCGATCAACGTAAAAAGCATTCTTAACCAATCGGTTAATAGCATTCATATCTCTTTGTCTAACCATAAACCCCGGCGGGTAATATTGTCATTGTGGCGACCGCACCCGCTGCGCCATGATATATCATTTTATTTGGATACGGAGCCGGGTGAAATGTCGGCGGTAATTCCGAGATCGTCACCCTAACACTGCAGAGAGCGGATTACCTCATATGATAAAGTGCTCAAGAGAACAGGGAAAGCGGGGAACCAGTCTGCTGAAGAATGAAGCAAGCCTCCTCGACGAAATGTTTTATCGTTGGGCTGAATCTTTGCCGATATTGGGGGCTCATTGTTAATGAATTCACCCGTGATTAAACATGAGATCGAGATTATTTCGTTCTCTTGGGACTTTCCTAAGTAGTTCGTTGTATCCAAATATTCATTATCATACTATCTACACTTACCGTAAGTATAAGACTTATCGCTCAGGATGATAAACTTTGAAGCAATGTTCACAAGGCAGTAAAGGGCGAAGCATCATGCAGTAGCGTTACTCATACTACACCTTAAATATATACTGCCGCCCAGCTTCACCTTTGACTTGCTGTTCGAACTGATCAGGACCTCGGATATATACATCGTCCGCATCTGCCATGGTACAAAACACCTCTACCGCTCCTACGAGATGCCCTTTGCTACCCCATTGAAACGATATGAGCCACCCCTGTTTCACCCTCACTTTCTGCAAGTGGCCCTCTTCCCACTGATCAGGACGCGCTGGCAGCAAAGATACACATACAACATTAAGTCCATCAATCTCAGTCTCGACAGATTGCACTAAGCACTCGATGATCCCTGCACATGCTCCAAAGTTTCCATCGATTTGGAACGGAGGATGCGAATCGAGAAGGTTAGGCAAAGTAGAGTTAGACAGTAGTAGGTCCATGTTATCTCCACAGGCATTGTCATCCCGCAATCGGGCAAAGAAGTTGAGCAACCACGCTCGGCTCCATCCAGTATGGCCGCCACCGTTGGTAAGACGACGTTCTAGCACCTTGTTGGCTGCTACAGCGAGATCTGGAGTGTGTATGGGGTGGATGAATTCGCCTGGATATAGGCCATACAGATGAGATACATGTCGATGACCCGGTTCGTCCTCAACACAATCATTGATACCCCACTCTTGGATAAGACCTTTTTCATTGATAGTCAATGGTGGAAGTCGAGCCAAAGCATCTTTGATAGGTTGTTCGAGAGGGTGATCTATCTTAGACAATCGTTCCAAACTCCACTTGAACTGTTCCAGCGCTTGTCTGATGAGTGTCATATCCATCGTAGAACCTTCACAGAATATTCCCTTTGTACCCGTTTCAGAGATGAATGTATTCTCCGGAGAAAGTGAGGGGTTAGTGACGAGAAATGAACCGCATTTGGAAGAAATCATGAAATCAAGAACAAATTGAACGGCACCTTCATGAACCTTGAAAAGTCGGTCATGAAGATCCTTGTCATAATCATATCGTAGGCCATCCATCAGTGTGATGGACAACCAAAGACCCCCTAGAGGCCATAGAGTAGCGGGCATCCAGCGGTCTTGAGGACTTGTGTCAGCCCATATGTCTGTGTTGTGATGCGCACACCACCCTCGGCAATTATACATATCTCTAGCTGTATGTGAACCTCGTATTGACAGTCTTTCTACCAAGTCCACCAAAGGAAGTGTACACTCATGGCTGAGGCTGCAGGGTCCCGCAGGCCAGTAGTTCATCTGCGTATTGATATTGATGGTGAACTTAGAGCCCCACGGGGGTGCAAAGGAAGGGTTCCAAATGCCTTGAAGTGTCGCCGGCAATGGCTTATATCCATCTCGGCTTGAGGATATAAGCAAGTACCGGCCGTAATTATGATACAAGGCAACAAGTCCGGGGTCTCGATTATTGAGAAGACGCTCATTGGTAGGCAAATGGCAAGCATCGGGGTACATCCTCAGGCTCATCCTGTTGAAAAGCTTATGATAATCTGCCCTGTGCCTCTTCACCACATCATGCCATGTCCTGGAAAGAGCCTGATCAACTTGACCCGATGCTACTTTCTCAGGCCGCTCGTGTCGGAATGTGGTTTGAGCGGCTATTGCAATCCTGCACGATGATGAATTGACGACCAAACAGTTGCCGATGGCTTCAATAGATCCGTCATCGTCACACTCCACTCCAAGAACGGAGCACAGGCGATTGCTTTTGAGTCCGCCTGGTGTAGCATGGACAACTATCCGAGAGTTAAAAGACCTGATAGTATCGACGTAGTTATTGGTCTCCGTTTTGTTGTCGCTCAATCGATCTAAACGAGCAACGAATCGCGTCCGCTTTGACCCCTGGAATCGTAGGATAATTGCATCATCGGGATACGACGCAATGACATGACGCTTGAAAAAGCCTCCATCTGCTGAAAACTCGACAGAAACTTCCGAGTTGTCTAGATGCAAAGCCCGTTTGTAGTCCGTGATATTCTTGTGGTTGAACTCTAACGTGGCAGTGCCGAGGGGTTCGTAATGTCGCATACTGGAAGGTGTAGCGAAAAATGCTTTTTTGACTAAAGCTTCAGTCTCAGAATGTCTCCCATCGCGTATCAATTGCCGAAGTTGAGGCAACATTCGCTGAGCATCTGGCGGTGTCCTGTCTTGAGGGCCTCCATACCATACTGAGTCCTCATTAAGCTGCATCAGCTCAATATCGGCCCGGCCATATACGACTGCCCCTAAACGACCGTTGCCAATTGGTAGAGCTTCGTTCCATTGTGTTGCCGGTGTGGAATAGTGAATATCAAGAGATTGAGGACTGCGGCCGCTCTCCATCGTGTAGAAATGTTTCGTATCAACGCAAGAGAGGGTACAGTTCACTTAGACTTGTACAACCTCGAGAAGAAAACAGGTAAAGAAATGGTTAGCGCTGTAGATTTGGTGTGTCAGCATCTGGCTGGCGCAATTTGTGGTTCGAGAGCACATTCCATCAGAGTGAATTATTGGTTAAGCACCCAATTGGAAAATTTCATCAGGCCTGAGGATCATAATAAGATCAATCAATCAATCGGTAACTTTTGCCAGGCCTGGAAGGCATAACCAGCTTGGGCAGACATTGTACCCGATAAATCCCCCGATTCCCGATGGTCCAGCATTAATTTCGCCCGGGGGTGAACCCAGCGGCGGGATATCTCAAATTTTTGATACGTATTGATTGATTGACATTTGTCAGGGGAATAAAAACCTATGTGCTTGCTAAGCTCGCGAGCAGCATTATCAAGATATAACCCTTATTACAAGAAATTCCTATGCAGCTCACTATATCGCTTATGAAGCGAACGCGCTAGATGATTCTCGATGATACAGTATGCGAACCCCACTCCGGTAAATATCCACAGTTAGTTGTGTGACAGGGCTACTAGAATAGAAGAAGACAGGCCAAAATGACCGACGGATATATAAGACTAACAAAGAATACCAACTATTAACCGAAATAGCAAGTCAAGTGAGTTACTCGCAATATCGTCAGCTCTGAGAGATACCCAAGCAAGCTCTTCAGTCTCCAAACCTATCTTCATGGCGGCTAAAAGATAATGAAACGACTAACCAATCCAAAGACGAAAGGTTTTCCTAGCATGTGACGGACAGTTTATGGTGTGGTGCGGTTGAAGGATGGGAGGGCCTCGCTGGTGCTCAGCACACCACAAATCCGGAAACTCATGCCGGCATTGGATCCGCAACATAATCCGTAGTCCGACTTACTCGAGATCACAACGCCTCGAAGGGCACTGCTTAATTACCCGTCGGTATGTTAAATCATGGCTAGAAAGACTAACCCTCACCAGGCTTGAATCTCCCCGCATTTATCTAGTTGCCCACATTTCGTGATGCTAGAGAATCCGGGGTAAGGGTGTGGGGTGATGTGACAGTCCCAGATTGGTGAATATATATATCAGCACTTTTAAACCGTGCCTTTCATCTTGATTCTATTTTGATCAAGTAGTCTACATTTGCGCTTCTAACCCCTTCAAACTATCAACATCAAATCGCTCCTTTGAGCCAAACACTGTTCATCATGGCCGTTGGCAAAGATCCCCAGGCTCTAGATGCAACGAACAGCCATCTTGAACTGAAATCGGAGGAGTTTCAGATCGAGAATGCCCAATCCAAGCTCAACACCATTGACTTGGAGCAGATGGCCAAAAATGCTATTACTTGGAAGTCAAAAGCCGCTTTTCGTTTGACTGTTGTCATTTTAATCCAGGGCTTGAGTACGTTCAACACCCTTTGTGTACGTTTCTCTCAATAACTGACGAGTAAATCATAGGCTGTGCTGCTTTTGCTATTGACGGTAACGTCATTGGCAGCATCAATGCCATCCCTTCGTTTCGCGAACACTTTGACGTTGGTGTAAGCGGCGGCGGCCTTGGCATCATACTCGCTGCCATGTCTATTGGCAATGCTGTGGCAAGTCCTTTCCAATGGCTCGCGGACTGGATCGGCCGACGTGGTGTGGCCTTCCTTGGTAGCTCGATTTTGGTCGTTGCTTGCGTTTTGCAGGCAGCTGCGCCCAACAGAGCCTGTCTTATTGTAGGCCGTCTATTCGCCGGTATGGGAGCATCCCTCTCGGCGACTTGCGGTCCGATGTACATGAGTGAAGTAGCCCCAGCTTGCTATCGTGGCTTGGCTGTTGGTCTTTACTGTTCATGCTACAGCATTGGCTCTATCGCCATTGCATGTATCGTCTTGGGGGGCTCTTACATGAAAAATGACTGGAGCTGGCGGTTACCACTGATCATTCAG
The DNA here is from genome assembly GCA_013759125.1 of Fusarium sp. NRRL 53293. Lineage (NCBI taxonomy): Eukaryota > Fungi > Ascomycota > Sordariomycetes > Hypocreales > Nectriaceae > Fusarium > Fusarium sp. NRRL 53293. Next base: position 152,747 of record JABSTN010000359.1, on the reverse strand, counting down.
ATTGTACCGCCTCTTGTTGTCGCTGTTTTGGTCTACCCTTGTACCCCTGAGTCACCTCGGTATCTTGTTGCTAAGAACAAGATCGAGGAGGCTCGTCAGGTCATTGCGCGTTATCAAACTGTTTCCGGGAGCGTTGATGATCCGGTTGTCATAGCCGAGATCCAACAGATACAGGATTCCATGGAGCTTATGACCAGTAAGCCCTGGGACTTTAGAGTTCTTTGGACGACCAAAGCCTCCCGTCGCCGCCTTTGGATCATCTTCCTATACAGTTTCTTTCAGCAATGTAATGGAAGTGGTATGCTCGGCTACTACTTTGCTGGCATCTTGACACTTGTCGGAATCACCAACTCACAAAAGCAGCTCGGTATCAACGTTGGTCTCACTATCGCATCTTATTTGGCTACTCTGGCTGGCTCGAGCTTTATTTATAGAGTTACGAGGCGATTCTTGCTCATCTTTTCGATGTGTATCTTTGTTTTTTTCCTAAGTCTCATTTCTGTCACTGGTGGTTTATATGCAAACGGTATTAGTGTGCATTCGACCGGTATTGCGACAGTGGCGTTCATCTTTTTATTCAACATTTGCAATGGACTTTTTGGTAAGAACCTCCTTCTTCTCTTATACCCGTTGTTTTGCTAGACATGTGCTCACCGAAACGCTACAGTTGCTGTTCTCCATAACATCTACCCTAACGAGGTTTTGCACTACTCCCAGCGGGCAAAGGGCATGGGAATGTACTCATTCTTCCAGAATTGTTTCGGCTTTATAATGACATATGGTGTCTCCTATGCACTTCAGGCCTGGCAGTGGAAGGTAAGCCAATCCCCTTTAATATTCATTCAGTTGTGATCCCGGGACTAACTTTCCGTTTCAGATTTACTTCCTCTTTATTGGAGTCGATCTTGTGTGCATCTATCTTACTTGGCAATTCTTTCCTGAGTTTAGTCATCTTTCTTTGGAGGAGATCGATACTGTCTTTGAAACGCCTGGCGTAAACCCTGTCAAGATGTCGAAGAAGTTACAGATTGCAAAGAAGGAAAAGCGCAAAGAGGCTAAAGAGAACACTTCAGCCTAACGGAAGTTGGACGGATTGTAGCGACCGGATTAGGGAAGGAACTTGGCCGACGGGGCATATGAAAGTTTCATTATACGTAACAGTACTTGCATTGACTCAATTCGCTAATCTAATGGACCATACCGAAGATCTGGTACGAAATCCGCGTGAACCTTGTTCTTGACCTCCTGAGGAATCTTGGCCATTGACTCGACGCCTTCAAGAAGAACCAATTGCTGCTCAGCCTTTTGAATGTTAGCCAGTTCAGGGATCAGATTTAATGGCTAATGTCGACTTATCCCAAAGTGGTGAATCATATGACATTGTAGCATGCTAGCCGCCGGAAAGGTAATCTGATACCGTATGACGGTCCAGTCCCCCGTGGCATTCCCAAGCCTGCACCCGTCTCGAACCGGAGGGTCAAGTAAACTAAAGAACTTCCCAGCGCCTCCCTGGATGATTTCTTCAACGGTTGCCCACGGGAAGCCCCCATAGCCAGTACCAATGATCCACGCCTTGTGGTTATGTTTATGGAATGGGTGTTGAGTCGTGACGTTGGCTCCATTCTAAAAATACTATATCTACAACAGATCCTTCAGGAGAGAACCTTGACCCCCGAAAGTAGTATCGCCACGAGACTCATCATCCCAGAGCAATGGGGACACACGTCCGCCCCGATGGAAGCACCAAGCCCGACTGCAGCACAACTGAGGGTCAGCTTCTTCCTCCGTACCCCCCGCATCCACCGCCATCAGCAGGCAAACAGCATTTAGGCAAAGCAGACTTGACATTCAGACTCGCAGCAGTGTCTCAGCCATTAAGGACAGAGAAGTACGTCCCGGAATACTTCCTCAATTAGAAGCCATGGCAGCTATTCCGTGGCTCGATGCTACCTGTCTTGTTCCAAGCACCCAACCAAACACTCGACAAGCCCATCATTGGCAATCTCCCTTTAGGTTCTGTCGTTGACCTCGTCATTGAGAATCAGATCAATGAGACGATTTCACTCTACAAACACGGTGATCCATCGTAGTTCCTAGGCTCGCGTGGGCAGCAGAAGTTTCCTGACAGTAGAAGATGTAATTCACAGTGGCAGCAAGTCGCTGAACTTGAAAGACCCGGCGCTAGTCATTGTGCACGACTTACCAGCACTTGGCTGGAGTGTCTTGAGATTCAAGATGACGTCGCAGCAAGCGACAATACCTCATGCTGCCAAGCTGAGATACTTTGCTGTAAGGTCATATTCCCGAGAAAGGCTCAGTTGCCGACAGAGGCACAGCTTGGGATGAGTGTGTCAATCTTGAAGGGAATCACAGAGGGAACGCCAATTAAGATTCCGGAGTCGGTGGTGAATCGGCCTCATGTTGAGTTCAAGCCAGCTCATGATGGGATCTTCGGATAAGCTTCAAGGGTCGAGTATCAGTAAAGCCGCAGGGTGGCAGTAAGCCTTACGTACCTTGTGATTTGAGCTTTTAGATAGTTTCATTAACAGATCGGTGCTTCGTTGCACATTAGGACGAAGGCTTCTCTCCTCGTGCCACTACGTTGAGGCAGTGAACAATGGGGAAAGCCTAGAGGATGGCCATTCACTGAACCCAAATCACTGTGAAGGACAGCCATGAGTGTGGGGGACTTGGAACGAGTTCCAGTCAACTGGGCATGGTACTCTTAGCATGGGAATTCTCTCGTTTGACCTGGCCCACGCCTTAGGCACCAAAGATAGAGTCGCCGTAGGGTTTCCGACACTGGAAATCACCTGGCTGATGATAGCCCGCAAAACACTTCTGGCTTAGTGTGGTCTGGCGCGGATTAGGCCGGCAGGGGACTTGCATCACCATCGGCGAATCCGTAATTCCCCCGAGCATCAAATGACCGAGAACGCTGACTTAATTGCTTCCCGATCTTGTCCTAGTAGCGCCATTTATTCTGCACCGTTGGCGCAGCAGCGCTCGGCAGTTTGACATTAAATAATTACTCCGAATCTTTCCGGTTAGCACATTACATCGTTAGACCAATACAGCTGAGAAGTCTACGGAGTGAAAATTTCATGATATAACAAGTGGTAGAAAACACCCGTTAGACTATGTCAAAGGTTTACGCTCAACCCCAATACGCTCTCAATCCGAAACATGGCGACAAATACTCAAGGAGAACCTGTATTGCATCCTTACCTCCAGCGTGATGGTAATGTGACTCGCCTTATCGTGAAAGGCAAGCCTTTCCTAATGCTGGCCGGAGAACTACACAACTCATCTCTAAGCTCGGCTCGCTACATGGCGGATATATGGCAGGCAATGAGGAGAGAGGGTATCAATACCCTTCTCGGGTCTGTCGGTTGGGAGCAGATCGAGCCTGTTGAGGGAGTATTCGACTTCTCGACCCTAGACGAGGCCATCCTCGGCGCCCGACAACATGATATGCACCTTGTACTCTTGTGGTTCGGGGCGTATAAGAACGCCTCAAGCATTTATGCGCCCTCATGGGTAAAAACGGATGTCAAACGTTTTCCGCGGGCAGAGATTATCGAGGGCGGCGGCGGCCGGAAGATTCTCGATGCTGTCACGTCCCTGTCTTCGGAGTGTGTCAAAGCCGATGGGAAGGCATTTGGCAAGTTGATGGCACATTTAAAAGACTTTGATACAGGCCACTGGACGGTGCTCATGGTTCAGATTGAGAATGAGCCAGGCATACTCGGCGACTCGAGGGATAGATCTCCTCTAGCAGAAGCAGCATTCAAGGAGCCCGCCCCGGAGTCTCTACTCCAACACCTGGCCAACAACCAACAACACCCAAAATTCGCGAAGCGGTTCCCCAACGTCCCCAAAGATGGAAGGCACACATGGGAAGAAGCGTTTGGACCTGGCTTGCTCGCCGACGAAGCCTTCATGGCTTTCCACTTCTCGAGATACCTTGAGCAAGTCGCTGCAGAGGGCAAAACTTCGTACCCGATACCCTTCTATGCCAATGCCTGGCTCAAGCTCGACTTTGAAACCATGGATCGGTCCAATCCTCCATCCATAGTGACTAGCACTATCGTGGCCGGTGGTGATAAGCCAGGGATGTATCCTTCTGGGGGTCCTTGCCCACATGTTTTCGATATTTGGCGGTTTGGGGCTCCGTCCTTAGACTTTCTTTCGCCAGATAACTACTTTAATGACTATGATATAGTCTGTCGTGACTATGCCGATCAACGAAACCCGCTCTTTATTCCTGAACAGAGACGCGATCAGCATGGCGCTCGGCGGGCTTGGCTGGCCTATGGAACTTATAGTGCTTTAGGTGTAAGCCCATTCGGTATTGATACAGGGCCTGAAGATATTGGCAAAGAGTACCGGCTACTGAGCCAAGTCAAGGATCTTGTCTTGGGAGCCGCCCCAGAGGACCGCTTCGGTTTCTACTTTGATGAGATGCAGGAACCGCCAAAGATTGAAGAGCCATGGCTTAGGGTATTTGGAGACATGCAAGTCACGATCGAGCGAGCCTTTGTGTTTGGTAAACAGGGTCCTGGTGGAGGCATGATTATCAGATTAGCAGAGCATAAATTTCTCTGCGTCGGATATGGATTCCAGGCCAGGTTCGAAAGTACGAAAGAGGGAGTTGTCTTTACGGGCTTCCTGCAGGCGAAAGAATTAGAAGCAACCCATGACGGTGGTCTTCGTCCGCTACGTATCTTGAACGGCGACGAAACAAGGGGGGGCATGGCTCTGGTCATGCCTAACCAAAAACCTGACTATGGCGATGTTCCCATTGCGACAAGCGTACCAGCTCGCACTGGTATCGCCGAGGTTGAAGTGTATACCCTAGAAGAGGGAAGTTAGGTATCCGCTGAGAGCCTAAAACACGCCTACGATTCTGGAGTCAAATACGGTGGCTTCCTTTCACCAAATAGTTAAATATCATTGTATTCAATATGTATATTTATTCCTCGCCTTATGAGTCACTACTCATTTTGGGTTCAGTGTAGGTATGAGATGCCTTAAAGAATCGTGTTATTAGGTTAGCCCCCAATAGTTCTGTTTGCACAGAGGAGCGTCTGGTGGGTTAGGTATGGCTCTTAGAGGATAGCCGCTCATGTTCATTCTAACATTGTTAGCTAGATGTGTTGTTTACAGTTGAGGTTCGTGGCTGAGAGCTTAAATCAGCGGACAGAACTTAGTTCATTCTAACATGTACCTCGTACAGTCTCGTTTAACTTCGTTCAGTATCTTTCAGTATCATCGAGCATCGTTTAGCGTCGTTTAGCATCGTTTAGTATTGCTCAGTTTCGTTTAGTATCGTTCAGCTTTCTCACCGCCGATATACACTAATCTGTTTTTGTTGATCGCCCTTAACTAAGTACATACATGATTTGTTGAAGCGATGATTAGTGAGGTATGTGGCGCCTTTAACGAGTTTCGGTCACTCAAACGTTAATTCGTGGCTCATAACATGTGATAACGCTGATTTTGTCGAGGTATGCAAAAAGGATAAATCTCAAAGTCCAAAGGATATCGAGGATGGTATACGGTTTGGTCTTATTGTTTTCCCGTTAAAAAGGTCACACCACATTAGGAATAAATAGGGCATCACCGCGAATTAATATCTAAAAGGGATGATAATTTTTTACATAGCCAAAGAGAAAAGCATGTTAAGTCATCGTAACGTCTTGTGTTTTATGTCGAAATTGTTCTCTCACTAATCATATCCTTGATCATCAATGCCGACTTCTTCGGTGTCCTTTCAAGTGTATCGTAGTCTGTAAAAGTCACTCCGAATCTGATGCCATATCCATCAGACCATTCTGTTGACTAGGTCAGTATTGACATTTAGTTTGAGGCAAACTACCTCTTTCTCAATTGTGAGTGGAATGAACTGACCTAAGTTATCCATCAAAGACCACCCAAAGTATCCCGAGACCTTCGCGCCATCATGTATAGCACCGACGAGGGCATCCAAGTGTTCGCTAAAGTATCGCTGCCGAAATTCATCGTTGACAGACTCTTCCTTACTCATCTTGTCCTCACCGGGGCATGGGCACCCGTTCTCAGTGACACATATGGGCTTCCGGTACTTCCTGTAGATCCTCACAAGGTGCTTCCGGAAGCTCTTGGGTGAGGAGCGGAGCCAGTCAGAGCCGCTCAGCTCCCCAATGGGGATACCCTCCTTATTCACTGGCAACTCTTCTACATTGCCTTGAAAGTCCGTATCTAGAGGCGGGGCAGTGCGGTTGCGGGCGTACTGAGCAGTGTAGTAGTTTATTCCGCAAAAGTCGACAGTGGCCTCGTCTAGCAGAGCAAAGTCATCCTCTGTAAATATAGGAAGACGGGGTCCAAGTTGTTCACGCATGACAGCAGGGTAATCCTGTGCAAGCCTGGACGGTATCGACAAGTTAGCAGGGCTGTGCTCGGACGACAGAACTAGACATGATTCCTTACATGGTAGGGTTAGCGAACCAGCCATACCAGAACTCCATTCTTCTCTCGGTAGCTTCCTGGTCCCTGGGGTCAGTAACATCCCACGGCTCAAAATAATCGCCGCTGAGGGAGATGCCGATGCGGTCAGCTTCATTTGACTTGAACTCCTTGTTGTACAGCCGTGCTGCTTTCGCATGGGCTAGGATCAGGTTATGGGCGACGATCCACGGTTCCGTCGCAGAGTCACCGGTATTGCAGTCTGTGTTCGTACTGCTCCGGCCGGGGGCAAAGCAGCCCAAAGAGAAACCCGGAACTTTCTGTCAATATCTGCTAAGATGACATTTTTTCAGATTTCCATCAGAAATACTCACTTTAATAGAAACAACCCACGGCTCATTGAACGTGATCCAACTCTTAACTCTATCACCAAAGCGTGTATAACAAAGCCTAGCATAGTGCTCAAAGTCCAGTTGTGACTCCTCATCGAGCCAACCTCCGTAACGGTCCTGCAATGCTAAAGGGAAGTCCCAGTGATAGAGAGTTATCCATGGTGTGATCCCTCGAACGATTAGTCCATCAATGATTTTGTTATAAAAAGCGATGCCCTCTTCATTCACAGGATCGTGTCGTCCGCCCAGCGGGATGATCCGTGACCAGGACAGGGAGAATCGATAGGCCTTGGCACCGTATTTGGCAAGGAGGTCAAGGTCTTCTTCATATCGATGATAGTGATCGCAAGCGATATCGCCGTTATCACCGTTGGTACGTGATGGCTCCAGGTGTGTAAAGGTATCCCAGATGGAGGGGCCTCGGCCGCCATCTTTTACGCCACCCTCGATCTGATAGGAAGCGGTGGCAAATCCCCACTCAAAGTCCGAAGGGAGTCCCTGGGGCGGGAGTACAGGGCCATGTTCGCGTGTCATTGTTGTCGTGCCTCTGTTTGTGTTCCAAGCTTTCAAGACTGATTCGTCGGGCTGTTAAATGTCTCAAGTTGAGGTAGATTGGTTTCTTATATGGTCGAGAAGCATCTTTGTAATTTGAAGATATCTAAGAACTGCAAGCTCGGATATCAGGTACAACTACTTTTCACCCCACAAGTGCCATAGAGGGGGAGAGGAGCTAGTCTTGACAACAGCAACCAATGTCGAGGCTTTCGGGCGATCTGTGGACTCCCTCCGTCCACCCTAGTCAAGATCCCCGTATGGCCCACCTACGTATAACTAATTGCCCGACCCGTCCGCTGCATTTTGTCCGACTTGCCCTTTCCTCCATATCTTTATCCACACGACAAGGGAATGGCATTTTCTTCCGGCCCAAGGCGGGCTTGCAAGCTATGTCGCCGCCGCAAGGTCAAGGTTTGTGATACCGAGGTTCCGCAATCGGCGAATCTCTTTTTTTTTCTGTCTTAGCTAGCTTGTCAAACAGTCTTGTTGCTGACACGGTAACAACGCAGTGTGATGGATGTCCTACCTGCAGCAATTGTCGAGTCGCAGGGACAGCTTGTCAGTATGCGCCTCCGAAGAAAAGAGGTCCCAAGCCTGTTCGATACTGTGGTAGTATCTCAGACGATGCGCCAACTCCGATATCACCCATCACCGATCCGTCCGAGATCCTCGACGACCCGTCCCTCCCCTCTCCAGCGACCTGCGAACAACCAACCATAACTGTCGGCCAGGCCCAGCACAGCGATATCAGCAGCAGTCAAGGAACATCAGTGTCGGAGAGTCAGACTGAGGCCGCTGCCAGGACCTATCTTGACTTCCTAGTAGGGCTGCAGACTCTTGTGTCAGATGAATCCCCAGCATCGATTGCTCATCGCTGCATCTTCCTATACACACGTTATGTGTTTGGTTCTGTTCCTCTTTGTCATGAAGCCTCACTGCGAGCAACAGTCGGTCGATTCTTTAACACACAACAGCACTCGCCTTGTGACAATTACAGCTGGGCACTGAGCTGCTTCTCACCTGAGGACGGGCATAGTGAGATTGAGAACCTCAGGAGCCTGACACTTCTCCTAGCCCTGTGTGCGGCTGTGTCATATACTGTTCCCGAGTCTCTGTTGCCCATCAAGTATCTCGCAGCGCCACTATTCCTCAAAACGACGCGAGAGCTGCTCCATATCTACCACGACTATGATCTAGAGCACCCTGACTCCTCGTCGCTGAATATTCGCATGTTCTTATCATCAGCTATACAAACCTCCACAGGCACCAACGGTGTGGCCTTTCATATATTGAGCGAAGCGGGCCTAATTGCGATGAGGATGCGTCTCTACTGCGAGACCTCTCTCGAGGGAAGAAGCCCCATCGAGCAGCAAATCCTCCGAAATACGTTCTGGCAGCTATACGTATGTGACAAGACTGTTTTAGTAATGGGAGGTCGTCCCGTCTCAATTCATGAAACTTTGTTCGACACCCAGCTAAGTCTAAAGTCAAGCTCACCAAGTCCAGTAACGCTCTTTGAATATAGTCCAGAGCTCAATGGCGCCGAGATAGAAGGCCGTCTATTGGAGGGTTTCCATATCATACGGCGTCTATGGGCCATGGCTGCACGAGTCATCCGAGGGATGGAGTCAAGATCTACCGGGCATACAGATAAATTTACGGAGCTTTACCAAGAAGACGTGGCTGAGCTATCCAAGGCATATTTCGAGATAATCACACTCACAAACTGTTTCCCTGCTTGGGATCTGTCACCAGCTGCACTGTCACGCGACAACGATGGCCGAGAGATAGACACATGTTTGGATGACGTCTTGCAGCGGCAAAAGACCAGCTATCTCATTTCTCTACATTCTATCAAGCTCTTTGTACTAAACTCCGCTATTTCATGCAATATGATCCAGGTTGTTGGTCTCAGTGCAGAACCTCTGTCTCTCGCAATGAGACTAATAGAGCTGGCCCAAGACTTCTTCAACGTCCTTGAAACCATTCCGTTTCTTCATCTACAAGCTGAGGGGGAGCAATGCGTAAGTAACAACCAGAGATTTCACAATGGGTTAGTACTCTGCGTACTTACTCAAGCTTACTGGATGGAACAGGCCGAGAAGATAAGACGTGTTGGCAGTTTACTGCTTGAACTTGCACATAATTACGATGAGGAGATCGTTACGTCCCGGGCTAGCCAGTGCGTGCAGCGCTCAGTCAACCTGCTTGTCCTGCTAGATTCAAAGGCTTCCGATAGTCTTGGTGGTTGATCGTAACAAATTGACCTGTTGATTTGTGCGTAGCTATATCTGGAAAAAATGAGCTCCTTTTATCTGTCGTCGTATTGACGCGAATACAACTTCGTCAATCCATCAGTTCTTCTCCATGTAATCCGTGCGAGTATGATGAGAAATAGAAACAGAGTACAAGTTGATAATGATTCTCTTCCATTGACACTCGTGGACGAGTGGACATGATTTTGGAACGATGGCGTAGGGGTCAGTTGGAGGGAGTCGGATGCAGTTCATTGACCGTTCACGTAAAGCTTGTTCCGGTGACGCCACTGATCTAGACTACCACGTTGCTTGGCCTCGCGCCAGATGAGTCAGTGAAGCCCTAAGAGGGAGCCTCGGTAGAGAAGACTCGGGTTGATCCAGTTAATAATTTGCGGACAATTGAACCGACTGCAATTCAGCCAAAAGGTCGGGATATTCCATATCAGTCTATAATGGTCCAGTCAGAAAAGTCCGATGCTCAAATCATCCCTCCTAGTGTTAAGGCCAGTAGGTATTGATCGTAAGTTGGCCGAACTAATACCGCTGTACTTTATTCCCTTGTCTGTGTCATGATTTCGCATTACCCTGTCGTACTCGGCAGAATTCCAAAACACTGGGGACCCCTGCTCGGGCAAATACAGTATTTATCCATGAGGGCAAACCAAATTGCTAATGTTCAACTTAATGGCGCTCCTCGGTTCAACGTGCATACTATCTAGTTTTTCCGAATCACGCCCAATTGATTGGCAAGCAGCAGGTTCATGGTCAAATCGAACAACAACATCACTCCCTCTGTGTCGATGTCCTCAGTTGTTACAAAATCGTATCACGGAGAAGAACAGCCCTGGAAGGTTAGCGATTAGTTTCATAGCGATCACAGTTTTCCCAGTCCAGCTCATAGCAACATGTCAGATCTTCATTTAGATATGAGTTAATCAGAAGGCCAAGACCTAGCCAAACTGATCCACAGGCTTTGCCCAATTATATGATATACGGTAGTGGCACACTCGGCCGATGTCCTCCGGGCCTGGACCGCGATTCGTGCAGCCTCCGGGAATATCTTAGCGTGGAGCAGCTGGCACTCAAACCCCATCGCGGGGGCCACCGGTCTCGTGCCCCATGGGGTGATGTATGGGGTAAGAAAGCCTCAATCCATTCTGCACTAGCCATCATCAAAAGAGACTAGGCTGTTGGATCTCTTTGTTGTATATAACCTCAATCTCTCTTCTCTCTGTCTCCAAGAACATCAAGATACCACCAAAGCTTCTTGAATATCATCTTCCTCACTTCTTACTCTTTTCCCTCGACACGTCGAGCATAGTAGCATCGCCTCACCTTTTTCAATTCCATCATGGGTACCAATGAGAATGGCGAGCACGATGAGGTGCGGGTTCATGACCTCTGCACCAAAGAGTCATGGTGGAATGTGTCGCATTTGGTGAGGTTGAATCTCATGCTTGCAGTTCCATTCATGTCGGCCTATATAGGCGGTTATGATGGCAGTGTACTCAATGGAATGCAGACTCTTGAGCATTGGCAATCTGGTAAGTTCACAGGGCCGTCGGGCTCCATATTCCTGGTATTTCAACTGACACTTTGTGCCTTGCAGAGTTCGACCATCCATCTGGCGGCGTTCTTGGCCTGTTAGTCAATATCCAAACCATCGGTGGCGTGATTGCCTTGCCTATCGCCCCTTGGATGGCGGACAAGTACGGGCGACGCCACCCTATCTTTCTTGGGTCTTGCATCATCATTGGCGCTGCAATCTTGCAAGGATGTGCTACCAACATGGCCATGTTCTTAGCTGGGCGGTTTTTTATCGGCCTCGGTGGCATGTTCATCTCATGCGCTGCTCCTCCGCTCCTTGGAGAACTGGCATATCCGACTCATCGACCCATCATCACCGGCATTTACAACACCACATGGGTAAGCAGGCAATTCTCCTGACCTTGTAAGCTCACTACTTACTCAATTGCTCCATACAGTATACTGGCGCCATCGTCGCTGCCTGGGCCACCTATGGTACTTTTCACATGAATAACAACTGGAGCTGGAGAATTCCCTCGCTTCTCCAGGCACTAGTATCTGTATTTCAGGTGGCGTTTGTCTACACTCTACCTGAGAGCCCTAGGTGGCTTGTTGCCAACCATCGTACAGCTGATGCCACGAAAATCCTCAGCAAGTATCACAGCGGCACCGAGGAGCCGACTGAGCTTGTTCGCCTTCAGATTGCCGAAATCACCAGTGCCATCGAATTCGAACGGTCTCTTGAGTCTGTGTCATACTTCCAGTTCTTCAAAACAAGTAAGTCCCGGTTTCATACACTAGCGTACTACGAGCTGTCAAGTTGTGCAATACTAATCTTTGCTCTACTCACAGAAGGAAATCGTCATCGTACAGTAGTTGTCGCGTCCTTGGGTTTCATCATCCAGTGGTGTGGTAACCAGCTTATCGGTCCCTATCTCGCTCTCGTCCTCTCGGATATTGGCATCACCGACGGCGAGACCCAGAACCTCATTAATGGAGGTCTCCAGATCTACAACTTCATCATTGCATGTAGTTCTGCTACGCTTATTGACCGAGTGGGTAGACGGCCCCTTCTGCTAACGTCTACTATCGGCATGCTATGTACCTTCACTGTCTGGACCATCTTAGCGGCACGAAACCAGATGGAAGATGGCACCCACAAGGGTTTCGGTATTGGGATCGTAATTCTGATCTTTGTCTTCTTTACCTTCTACAACATCGCCATGTCGCCTCTACCTATTGCCTACCTTCTCGAGGTGTTGCCGTATTCGCTTCGGTCCAAGGGTCTCAGTATTTTCAACTTGGCACAGATTTGCAGCGGCCTCTTCAACGGCTTTGTTAATCCAGTCGCACTGAAATCCCTGAGGTGGAAGTACTATATCGTGTTTGTTGTTGCTCAATGCCTGTGGCTCTGCATCATCTACTTCACCTACCCTGAGACTCGGGGTATGTCCCTCGAAGAAGTCGCCCAGGTCTTTGATGGGAGACAGGTGCTCGACCGAACCCTTGACATCAAGGCTGAAGGAATTCCCGAGGTCGATCACAAGAGTAGAGTCACATCAGATGACAAGGAGCTGTAGTGGTATGTTGTATGAGATGGTGGGGTTTAGTCGAAGAGAATAAGGGAGTAATGTTGGGACGCAACCCAGGAGGTATTCATATGAACCAAGGTATCAATGACAATACACACGTACCAGACTGGAAAATGGTTCGACTTAGAGGAGAGTGTGTCCTATTTTAGTGTTTAAATACTAGCTTCTGGATATTGGATGTATCGATTACACAGATCCCACCCGTGCTGGCTTTGCGATCAAAGGTTCTGTCACCTGTCATGTCCAAGTAGGCACTCAGTGTATCTACACAAAGTAGAGAAACAACACGTAGGTTTGCCCCATGCACTGGACACTGAGCTCCTCCACTATCTCAAGTTCAGTCTAATCAATGATAACAACACGACGTCATAACTGAACAGAATGCGAATTGCGCGCTGTCCTGCAAGTCATTGTCTTCGTCTTGCTCGAGCGACACGAGGTTGACTGACAGAGCAAGGCGGCATCTCTCTAGAGACCATTAGTCTATGAGGGCCAGAGAGCAAGCTCTTAGCAATGATCTGTGTCATGGATGTTGGAGTTCCCGTTTTGAAGCTACAGTTTGGGGGCAACACGCTTGGATCCAAACTCAAGTACACATTCACTGACTAGCCGGGGTAAGACCAATTTTCTATTTAGCAGTACCATATCCTTTTACCTGATATGACTTAGCACTGACTTTATCGAGCTAAAGCGTTGTTCATGGGAGCTTGTTTATAACAGCTCGTACTTCAGGCTAGGTAGCTTGAGTCGCTAGCTCGTGCGCGGCCAAAGCCCTCGGTGCGGGACACATTAGGGGTCGAAGGCGGAGCGGTCAAGACATTTATTTGCCCGAGAATCTAATGCTGTGGGTACCAAGAAAATGGCCCGCGCGATCCGAACATGTAAATAACACCGAGACAGTCGGGCAAAAGACCCCGCAAATGATACTGAACTCCATGACTATTTCCCCGCGAAGGGGATTTGCGGTCTAACAATATCAGGCGACTTCAAGGACAATGGGCTGTAAGTCTTTGCTTGCTTGAGCTTGAAACTGCCCGATGGCGCCTAGTGAGTCCCAGAAAGGTATAATAAGCCTGTATAGTACTTTGACGAGTGATAGTACTCATCAAGTCAAGCATCCTCCAAAATGGAGCGTGTAAAAGTAAATCCGATTATCCCCGGCTTTGCCCCGGACCCTTCAGTCATTTACGTGGATGGCACATATTTCCTCGTCAACTCAAGTTTTCACATGTTCCCTGGTCTACCAGTTTACGCTTCTAGAGACTTGAAGGAGTGGAACCACATTGGTATGTCTCTTCTACGTTGCATCTCTGCCATCTCTCGCCATCGCCACAGTCATGCTTACCTCCCTACCTACCAGGCAATGCATTGAATCGAACGGGCTTGATGTCCTTTCAGCGCTCCATGACTAAATTGGTGGGCCCTGATGAAGATGGTGTTAAAATCGCTGCGCAAGGAGGGCTTATGGCTCCCTCGATCAGATACCACAAGGGCACATTTTATATTGTATGCACCAATATTGCGCATAGGGACTTTCTGTCAGGAGAAACCGGGTCTCAAAACTTCATCTTATCAACCACTAATATTTGGGCTGACGAATGGAGCGACCCAGTCTTTTATGACTTTTACGGAATCGACACTAGCTTATTCTGGGACGACGACGACCGCGCGTATCTCATAGGCGCTCGATCGCCAGCTCCCGCATCACAGATCTGGCAATTCGAAATCGACGTCAAGACGGGAAAAGATCTTTCTGACAGAAGGCTGCTTTGGGAAGGTGTCACAAAGGTTTATCCTGAGGGTCCGCACATGTATAAGAGGGATGGATGGTACTATCTTCTTATCGCTGAAGGCGGCTGTTTTGCCGACCACCATGTCATAATGGCTCGGTCGCGAGATATCTGGGGTCCATTTGAAGTCAATCCAGCGAACCCGGTACTACCGAAAGCGGATCCTGATGGATACATTCAGTACACAGGCCACGGAGACCTCTTTCAGCATCCTTCGGGACAATGGTACTTTGCATGTCTCGGTGTACGCAAGAATAATGGGCGTTTCATCATGGGACGTGAGTCCGTCCTGACTACGGCCTCGTGGGACCAAGGAGAATTCCCGGTGATTGACGCCGTTCAGACCGACGTGCCACTTCCAACACACCAAAGCCTATGCCCCTCCAAGCTTCCAATCGCGAGAAAGCTTGGACTTCCGGATGTCGCGTATCTCCAGATCCGCGATCCCGTGGCGGAACATTATGAACATGATGGAAGCAGTGTCACTCTAACATCCAGCACAGCGGACCTGAACCAGGACAAGGAGCCGGTGACGTTCATTGGAAAGCGCCAGCGGAGTCTTGACGGCACGTCTTCCGCAACGCTCGAGGCCTTGGATAGATCCAGCATAAAGAACTCTCGACTCAAGACAGGTCTATGCTATTATAAAGACGAGCACCGATATTCTCGTGTCTTTCTTGACGTCGACTCCAAGAATATTGTCTTCGAGGTTGTCAACAAGGCCCGTTCCATCGAACGAACATTATCTCAAAGCATCAGCGCGTCAGCCAACGACAATAGTCTAGTATTTGGGATAGACTACACGGAGCTCGATCTTGTCTTTTGGTATTCGCTTGGGGAGGACGGTATGAGGCAAGAGATTGGCGCAATAGACTCCCTAGATATGACTGGACACGACTTTGTTGGACCAGTCATTGGTGTGTTTGCGATTAGCAATGAGGAAGTCAAGGTCAGATATGTCGACATTACAGTTGTATAGATCAGTTTTTCGGAAAATCGTGGACTGATAAAGAGACACAAATATACAATTAGACAAGTGAACGATGCTTCTAAAGCGTAAGGTGGACAACCCACGACATCACATACCAAGCTGGGTCTAGAGGCAAAGTAAACTACCCTCTCACTTGGAAGCATGAGATAGCCACTTTGCTACTATGTAGCTAGATCCTGCTTATATATAAGGTTGCAGGCGATGATGAACTAATGTTCTTTTTTCACAGCATAAGCCTCTACGCGAAAAGCTGATGATAGACTACTCTGCTTATTCCATGTTCTATAATCTGATGATAGCTTGACACTCAAAGTCTTAGAGAGACTAAAGTACTTCCCTATAAGTTACTTCCATCTTGATATACTCCTCTACACTCCGCCCCAATACAGGTCCCTTTCTAACTTGAACTCGCGTTCCAACACTTCATCTCTAGGGTCTGCGCTTCGCGATATCACCACTTTGAAAGACCCCTTTTCAGCAAGCCACTTCTCCTCTTCTTCGTCCCAATATGACACAGCATACTTGTTCAAGGTGATTTCAACCTTTACCTTCCCACCACTGGGCACCCATACCTTGGTGAACCCCTTCAATTCTTTGTGCGGACGCAAAGTGGCGCATTCGACATCAGAGACATACAATTGTACGATTTCGTGTCCATCTTTGTCACCGGTGTTGGTAACATCAACCGAGACGTTGAAAGTCTGCTCCCCATCATTGCCGAGGCTGATAATCTCTGGAACCTCGAGGTTCGAATATTCAAAGGTTGTGTATGAGAGACCGGATCCAAAATAAAAGAGCGGGTCGTTACCAAGCTTCTCGTAATATCTGTGGCCGATGAACACGCCTTCTCCGTAATACATCTGTCGAACACCTTTGCCGAAGCTCAGGAAGGATGGTGTATCTTCCAGTCGGAGTGGGAACGTAACGGATAGGCGTCCGGATGGGTTATAGCGGCCGAAGAGCACATCGGCGATAGCGTTGCCTGTTTCCTGACCACCAAACCACGCCTGGATAAGAGTCGAAACATTGTTGGCCCAGGGCATTGTCACTGGACATCCTGACTGATTGACAACGATCTGCTTTGACATTAGCCAGGGACCATGGTAATCTGGAAGACGTTTTCAATTGACTCACGGTTTTAGGATTTGCTTCGATTACCCTCTGAATAAGGTCGTTGATCCCAGGTGGCAGCTCGAGATCGTGCCTATCCACCGCTTCGGTTTCATAATCGGCGTTCAGGCCAGCGATGATAATAGGCACGTCTACATTCTTCGCCAGTTCAACGGCTTCATTCAAAGCGACAACGGGGTCGATCTTTTCGCAGCACCCGATCCGAACACCACCAATGCATGGCGTTCCGACGTAGGGTCCTCCAACGTTAGTGGACATAGATTCATTCTTCATGAGGACAGAGATCTCGTAAATCTGTCCTTCGTGGGCTTCCAGATCAGCTGTCAATTCCATGCTCGCTTGATTGAACATTGGCGTCTGGAGAGTTTTGTTGGGATGGCGAGACCAAAGATCGATAGCGGCTTTTCCATCAATATAAAGGCGTCCCTTGCCCATTACACAAAAGCCAATACTCATAGTCGCAGTCTTAGGTGCCTTGTATGATGTCACGACGCGAAGCCAATACGCATCAGGAACACCGGAGGGATGGTTGTCTGCAAAATACATTGTGGCCTGGGTTGTAGTCGTAGAGTGAAGTGGTTCAACGTGAGGGTTAGCCTCTGGATCCTCACCGTACCAAAAGAGTTGATAACCCTCTTCATTTGTTCCTGGAACTGTGACATGTTCGGATAGCGGAGGCGTAAATATGTGAGCTATTTCGGTAAGAGGTTAGCAGGTTCAGAACTGATCCCAAGGTACTTCGGAAGCCAACTTACAATAACAGCCAACGGCAGTCTTCACTTTCTCCTCGCCGACAACATCTTGGATGGCTTCAAGTGGCTTACGGACGTAATAAGGGCGCAAATCGGCAGATCCGCCGCCACTGATGGCGGGATATATAAATCCAGGGCCGATCAAACCATAGGTTTGCTGCGCTGATGGATCGAGAGGCAGTAACTTTCCTTCATTCTTGAGCAGGACGATAGAGCTTCGAGCTACCTCTCGGCATAGCGCTCTCTTCGCAGGTGTATCGCCAGCTTCTTCCTTTGGCATTTCGCGCTCAAGAGCCGGCTGCGTCCTGTTCACGAGGTTGAGCACATTCCGAACCCGTTCATCAATCATCGATCTCTTGACCTTTCGAGAAAGGAGGGCAAGATGCAAAAGAAGACCTCTCCACCTTGGAGGGCCCGGCATCTCGAGGTCCATGCCAGAATTCAAGGCCTCAGCAGTACTATAGACACCACCCCAATCGCTCATCAGCAGCCCGTCCCATCCCCATTCTTTGCGCAGGATCTGCGTATTAAGCCATTCGTTTTCTGAAGTGTGAACACCGTTGATGCGATGATATGAAGTCATGAACGACCAGGGGCTGGCATGCTTAACAGCTAACTGGAAAGGCAAAAGGTGTACCTCTCGTAGGGTCCTTTCAGAAACTTGCAAGTCGTCCTCTGGGGACATATAAGACTGGTCATGTGCTGCATAATGCTTGATAGAAGTTGCAACCCCTTTCTCTTGTACACCGTTGATATACTCAGAGGCCATCATACCACTGAGGATCGGATCTTCGCCAAATGCCTCAAAGCCACGGCCTATAAGGGGCGAACGTTGCAGACAGACGGTTGGGGCAAGTAAAATCTGGCAACCCTTCTCCATGGTTTCTGATGCCAGCATATTACCAACGGACCGCATCAACTCAGTATCAAATGTCGCTCCCATGGCCGTCGCTGATGGAAGCAGAGCACCTAGCGGCTTATCGGTGTTAACTATATCATCCTTTCACGCTGATGGGACGGGTATGACTTACGCCATTGAAGAAGGACGTGCCTCGAGCCCCGTGAGGGCCATCTGTAGCCTGTTGAACGTATGTAAGCCTGGTACGCCGTTTCTGGCTCACGTATGCCAAACACGTACGGTAAGAGAAGGAATCTTCAGGCGCTCGACAGGGTAGGTAGACCAATTGTCCTTGCCCGAGAGAAGCTTGACCTTCTCCTCGATTGTAAGCTCTTTCAGAGCATGGTCAACGTCTACAAGAACTGGCATGGTGAGAGTTGATGAGTGGCAGATGAGATAATCTGCAGTAGTATCCTTTGGACTATTGTTGTAGAAAAAGGAAAGAGTCAATTGAAAAGCACGCTTGATAAATAATGTTTCTAACAACTCGGAGAGATCGGTCTGCGATTGAGCACCAAACATCTCAACACATGACACACAAACAACCTCCCCGCAATTAAGCCGATGCCAAGCCTGTGACACTAAAAAGGTAAAGATGCTGTGTGGAGGGTAAGGAACCCACAGAGTCGGACAAATACAAGAACTATGTAGCTAAGGGCAATTGACGGGACGTAGCAAAGGGCATTCGGGTAAATTCCTATTGCACGCCGCCGCCGCCAAAATATCGCCCGACATCGGTTGTTATCATAGGTTGAGGGTATATTTATCCCCCTACGTTATGTAAATCCCTTTTTGATACATAGATATAGTCCGAAACCCGGATCTTGATGACTGAACCAGGGACCGGTGCCACAATTTAGCCGACTCCAGTAGAAAACGGACTTATTCAGTATATACGTTCGAGCTCAGATAATGCAGAGTCTTATTATAAGATTATAGGTATAAGATACTGTCAGAGTCTGTTTAGTTCTTGACTATATTGTGTCCATTTGCTGAGCATTCAACCACAACTCACCATGGAGCCTTCTGTGGCGGAATTCAGCTACTCAAATCCTATTGTACCAGGATTTGCACCAGACCCCTCCGTCGTGTTCGTCAAAGATACATTCTTCCTTTGCACCTCCTCCTTCCATGTATTTCCAGGTCTTCCTATCTACGCCTCGAAAGACCTTAAACAATGGACACACATAGGTCAGTATCAACCTTTACATAAGCCATCATTCAGAAGCCCATGAACTCACATTTCAATTCGGTTTGTAGGCAATGCTCTGCATAAACGTTCACAGCTGAGCCTGAGAGATGCGAACACGATTCATGTGCCGTTGGACACAGGCTTCACCATGGTAGCAACGACAGGGATCGTTGCCCCTAGTATCCATTATCATGGAGGAGTCTTCTATATCGTCACCACCAATCAAACCTTCAACGGTGAGGATTACGAGAGGCACAATTTCATTATAAAATGTCACGACATTTGGAGTAATAACTGGAGCGACCCAGTCTATTTCGACTACCATGGCATTGACACCAGCCTCTTTTTCCATGACGATGGTCGTGTTTTCGTGCAGGGGGCTTGGCATATCAGAGACGATAGACAGCCGACAAACACCATCAAGCAGGTCCAAATCGACATCAACACTGGACAATTACTTTCTGAAACGACAGAGATATGGTCTGGTTGGGCTAAATACGACACAGAGGGGCCACACATCTATAAAGTTGGGGAATATTTCTACCTCCTGGCAGCGGAGGGCGGGACATTCGAACATCATATGTTGACAATTGCACGATCCAAAGATATTTGGGGACCCTACGAATCATGGGAACAAAATCCTATTATGACGGCCGATGGCAAGGACGAGTATATCCAGAATATTGGCCACGGCTCACTGTTCCAGGACGGTGACGGGAGATGGTGGGCTGCTATTCTTGGAGTCCGGAAGCAGCCGAATGGTACTCTAGGCCTCGGTAGAGAGTCGTTTCTCTCACCCGTTGACTGGCCAGAAGGGGGCTGGCCCATTGTCCGTCAGCCTAGGATGAGCTTCACAAGGGAGGCTGTGCCATTGCTCACTCCCCAAAAGCCCCTCCCGACTCCTTCTCATATCGAAGATGTATACATTCGAGATCATGATGAAGGAAAATATCGGTATCTAGATGACAACGGAACCGTGCAACTCATTCCAAGCCAATATGGACTTGACTCAGCTATTGAGAGCCCCACATTCCTAGGCCGACGCCAGCGCTTCTTGACTGGCACAGGCTCTACGCGCATTGCAGTAGATCAGGGGTTGGTTGGGAGTAGCATCAGAGCTGGTATCTCTCTGTACAAAGATCCCATACGCTTTGCCAGCCTAGCCTACGACTTTGACAACACTACTGCCGTGTTTGAAGTTCATAACTCTGCTACTGGCTTTATTGGTACTGTCTCCCGCAAGTTGTCCTCGGTGATAACCGACATTCAACTTCAAATTACAGCTACTTCATCGCGGTACAGTTTTCAAGTCAGGGAGACTTTTCAGGAAACAGAAGTCAAGATGGACAGCGGCTGGACTGAAGTCGGTTCTATAGAGACTACAGCACTTGATGCTAGAGATTTTACCGGTCCGTTGATCGGTGTCTTTACTCAGACTCTATCAAAGCAGGCTAAACAGAAAGGTGTTACTTTCCAAGAGTTTAAGTTACACCATTTAGAATAAATAATAGAAAAAAGTAATAAGTATCTTAAGTTTTTTGAGTTCCCTCAAGCAGATGGGGATTGACTGACAGTCTGGACTAGTTATGCGTAGTATAATGTGTAAAGTGGATGGTCACGATTACGGCGAGAAACTCAAGACCTTAGTGATAGATCGAGCAATTCACTTGCAATACACTCCAGCTCCGTGTAAGTCTTGGCTATGACTGAGCGAGATGACATTTCCGTAGCTGTTCTAGTCTTTGACACAAAAGGGCCTCAGTGTATCTACATAGCCTCCATTGTCACCTCTTCCTAGCACATACGACCAAAGGTAGTGGAAAATACGGGATCCCGTCCGCTCTCCCATAGTCAAGCCACTAACCGGCGGATTAGTAGTTGGGTCGGTGACGACCAGCGAATCCCCGCTGTTGTATGTTTTTTGCCTGTCTTGACAAGTGGAGGAAGCGCTATTCTTTTTAGTGGACGTAAGTGGGACGGCGAGGGTTGATGTGGAGATGAGGTCGCAGTTGGACGGATGCTCAAGCTTGGGCACTATGAATGGATGGAGTATAGTAGGGTATGTTAAAAAGCAGACTGAGAACACGATGTCGCTACAAGATTATCATGGATATGAGTCAATTGGAGAGCATGTTCCGGGATGGTATGAAGTGGTCACGAGTACCGCAGCAAGATCAAAGCCAAGAGTGCCATGGGTCCTGTTGTTGACGACTGTGACGGTCCGAGGACAATCGATGCGAATAAAGCGTAACCGAGACTTTGAACAATAAACAGGCGACATTTCGTTCGCATTCCATATATGTGTGTCGGCGTCACTGTTGGACCTCGTGGTATCGGTATTGGGCTGGGCAGATCGCAAAGTGCATTCGGCCAAAGGGAGCATGGAGATGGCAGCGACAAAGAAGGCGCTCGACGTCGGGAGAAGATGGATCAATTGGGGAGGATACATCCTTCACGAATCGTACGTTGTCTTGACCTACAACGTTGCTTCGTTTGTAAGCGCGATGGCTCATGCCGACCGCACTGAGCTTCCGCCTACTGTGGTCTCCCGACAGCGTCGTAGCACAGCTCAATAGGGTGCGCGAGAGGCTGTCGCGTCTCCGTCGAGGTAATTGCGCATGCTGGCAGGAACTAGTCGTCGGCGTTCTCGGTCAGAGCAAACGATATGGGTCGACGACGCGGGTAGGACGTGGGAGGGTTTCTCAGGCATCGCTCGATCGGTCAGGCATTATCGTGTATAATGTGGAAGGGCATTTCGATCGGTCGCGTGCAGGCGGCTGATTCGATGGCATCAAGCCTGATCACGGGAGAAGGTGTTGTCGCATCGCGATTCAAGTCCTGAGAGACTGTTGTCGAAATGCCAATGGCCGATGAATGAGTGCTTCAGGTAAGTTGAATCAGAGGGCGAGTCACGCTGAGGAGATCCCGGATTAATCTTACGCCGCGCTGACTGACTGAGAGAGAGAGCACCTCAGGGATCTTTGTTGCCATTGCTACCCTGCAGCAACCTCCAAATTCAGGCAAATCCATCATCAAACAGGCCTTGGTGCTGTTTGAATCTTCAAAATATATCGAGAAGTACTTATCTAATCTTCCTTGAGATATAATGCAAAAATTCTTATACATAAATTGGGTAGAGATGCTGTGCTGCAACGTTAACCTTTTCGTATCGTTTGGCTTCTGAAGGACATGCTTGTCGAAGATCTTCAGGGCTGAGGCAGCAATCCCTGCCCCGCGTTTTGATTGCGTGTCTTGATTGGCTAGGAGCAAAAGCCCCGCTGCAGGCTCTCATGTCAGACGCGTCTAAAAAAGAACGACGTCATCGTCGATCGCCAAGGTTTGCATCACGATCTTAAATTTGCCTGGAGAATCGTCACTCATTTTGCGCCTCCATCACCAAGCACTCTCCTCCCATTTTACCCTTTCTCACCACACCAACTACAAATCAACCGCACAAATAATTCGATGGACTTTTCCTGCCACGTCCAAATAAACAACGAATCCTCAGAGGATCTCCTCCTCGAAGACTCCGGCCTCGAGAGCGGAAATTGGCCATTACGTCAGCCCCTCAATGTGATCGAAGCAGGCACTCAACAGACCATCTACCTCGCGCAACCGAGCTGGGGAGGTTCCAAAGCATGGGTCACGTATGAAGCGAGATACGGCCAGGGATGGAGGAATTTCACGCTCGAGTTTGAGTGTCCTGCTATGCCGCTCTCAAAGAACCATGTCAAGGTGAAGGATTGCTCCAGGGTCTTTGAGATTGATGTTACGGATGTTCAGGAGCGGGGGAGTCCTTTGACTGGTATGTTTTGAACCTTTGTTATTGAGAGTGCGCTGACAGATTAGCGAATGTAACGATTCGCATGGATTCGAAAAAGTCTATAACTACCAAGAACGATGATATCCGAGCAAACTACGACATCGGCGTCGGCGTTTCGTTCCCGACAAAAATGGATATCAAGTTCCCCGTCCACGAAAGCATCGTCGTAGCAGCCTTTATCGAATCCGACATGACATTCCCCCGTGGAACAGTCTACAACAACATCAACGACAAACAATGGGAATTCTTCCGCGGCGTAGTCTGGAACGACGATCCCTCCTGTCTACTCTTCGAAGACGTCACCGAAGATAATCGCATGTTTGGCTTAGGTGTTGAGTGGTTAAACGCCTTCAAGTTTGGCGATGAGAAATGCATGATCAAGCGATCGCACATGGGAGATCTCCAGTTCTTCCATGGTATGGGTTCAGTCATGGGCGAGAAACCGCAGAAGACGCGCAAGAACATTCTTACGTGGATGGAGGTCATGTACAAGCTTGCATGCGGCGATCAAGGCATTTCCGAAGACGACGCTCTCGACGACGTTCTACCCGGCTTCTTTACCAAAGACACCATCCCCTCGAAATCTGACACCCTCCGTGATCTCATCCTCGCCACAACACCGAAATACAAAGACGCCAACATCCGCAAACGCGCGTTCGGTATTTGTCTGCATATGATCTCCGACTCGTACGCCCTAGGCCACACGCAGCGCCGCCTGCGCAACCCGTCTGATTTGATCGAGCGCGACACCGCTGGCTATATCCGCTTCAAGCCCGATACCTACGGGGACTGGGGTTCTATTCTCTGCTTCCACACGTACAACGACCAAGACGGTGATCGTCACGCTCACTACGATGATAAAGACGGCGAACAAGATCCTGCGCCGAGGGATGTTACGACGTTTAATGAGATGATTGGCGCGAGGAATGCTATTATCGGCTGTACGGAGATGATTAATTTGTTTATCAAGAAGACGCCTTGGAAGGAAGGCGTGAAGAAGTTTTTGGAGGATGAGATTTTCGTGCTGGACAGGGATGCTAAGCCTTCTGATCATTTCACTGATGAGAGTGTTGTTTCGTACGTTTATGCGCAGAGGGATGAGGAGATTGAGTATCGGGCGGGTTTGGAGAGGAAGCTTGCTTCTTTGGAGGAGGGTGGATTGACTACGCAGAAGAAGTGCGATGGACGATCAAGGGTAGTTTCGGCGCTGGCGATGATTTGTCTTTTCATCAGCGCAATTTTCTTTACATTCTTTACGATGAGGATTCACGAGTCCATGTATTAGGGAAATGATTTGAGATTAAGGCACAGGACAGATTGGGATATTGGGTTGGGACAGCGTTGTATTTATCATTATACCACTCCAAAGTTGATAATTTGTAATACTGATCCATTGTCTGATCCATTTGAAGTATTAATCTTCGGCCCCTTGTCTATCATCAAGACGATGCTGGTCGAAGGTAGTGTGATCGTCACTTCGTGCGCCCAGCATGCAGCCACCTTATATGCCGTCCTGCAAACGACAGTAAGTAATCTTGCTTACAGATTTGCTTATGAGGTGACTTACCACCGGAGATCAATAAACGCTCATATCCAATCTCAGAATCCACTTGGGCCATGTCCTATTGCGATCGCCAAACGATCAAGCGAGAGGTGTCGACGATCTTCCATAGGGAACTGGCTTGCCCCTCCGATCTGTCCAATCTCTGAGAGACTTTGGTGGCTGCACGAGAGTGAAACGTCCTCGTTGTAAGGAGGCGTTCGATGGCGTTGCATTGCTGTCAGTGTTGACTGGTGGTGCTGGGATGTGCGACCCGGCGGTTGAGCCACGGTCCGAGTCGCGAGGGATCATTACGTGCGAGAGATATTAAGGGAGCTTTGGGGGAAGTAATACAAGTCTGAGGGGACGAGTTCTGGCGCACGTTAAAGGGAACTTTAA
Source organism: Fusarium sp. NRRL 53293 (assembly GCA_013759125.1). Taxonomy (NCBI): domain Eukaryota; kingdom Fungi; phylum Ascomycota; class Sordariomycetes; order Hypocreales; family Nectriaceae; genus Fusarium; species Fusarium sp. NRRL 53293. The sequence goes on along the minus strand of JABSTN010000359.1, from coordinate 127,460 downwards.
TCAGGCTGGGAAAGTGAGAAACCATCCTTTTATATCACAAGAACGCGCGAACTTTATGTCCCTTTGAGCCAGCCTTAGTGAGAAGGTTCTTTTTAGGCCAACGATATCGTTGTTCAAAGGATTCTGCCAGAGGTGAATAATACATCTTGCATATTTGTTTAGTGAAGTTTCCATAGCGGGAACTCACTCTTACTGGCCTACGCCCCAAAGTCCAAAGCTGAACTTAGAGTTGATCCAATAAGACGCTTCGCCAAAGAGCATATTGAGGCTATGTGACTGGTCTCTCCCAGTGAAGGATCACTGATTCATGTGCATGCAGAAGACCCTTTGTTATTAACAGAGAAATAGAGGTGCAGTATAGGAGCCTCTCATTACGTCTCCTTTTGTTAACGGTAACAGGAATGGACCCAACTAAAACGAGACCAAAGGGAAAAAGGATCATCCTTCTTCAAAGAGAACTGCAGCGATAAAAAAGCAAAAAAAAGAAAGATTGAAGAATTGTGAAAAAGAAAGGGCTCCACCGGGGATTGAACCCGGGACCTCTCGCAAGCAGTGCTTTTGGGTTTTACCCAAAGCGAGAATCATACCTCTAGACCATGAAGCCGATTTTTCAGATTGTTAATAAGCAGTTCTCAAACTACACAAGATATACCCAACTCATTCCGCTCAGGATCGTGCATCGCTACAACTCCACGCCCGACCCAGCCCTGAGGCCGAATCTCGCTACTTGTTAAGTCTCGTTCCCGTTGAAACACAGTACCCGCGACTTCCCGAGGTCTGGATCAAGCGGCACGCCAAGATCTATATCTCGCCATCAGGGTCAACACCATGTCATATGCATCCTCTATCGCGAGTCATCTATCACAAAAGCTGCAACTGCATACGTCAAAGATCACTCGCCAGTTACCATTCGGACCACTCTTTTAGTCACCGATCACATCTCCCACAAACAATCCCCATCACCTGAGGACTTGCTCAAACCTGAAAGCAGAATTTATCTCCCTCCCGTTCAGAATCACCTTCCCGATTAACCTTCGCTTAAGCACAAAGTTATAGATCCAGCCATTATAGCGCAGATCAGGCGTCACGAATAGCCCAATGCGGTGTAGGTCGTATCCAACGTTAATATCTCTTGCATATACTTTCGGGCAGCGCGCCTCCCGCCAAGATGAGACAAATTCTATTGAGTCTTTGTTCTTGGCGTTGATCTTATACTCGAATCGTTTGAAGCACCGTTATCAGCCATGAAATGCCGTCTACCGATTGGTCCACCATCTTCACATCCTTGCTCTGCGGGACAACAGCAGCAAACCCCAGTTTATCACCGCGGCAATTGCGACGAACTCCATGCCTTTTCATAGCTAAGACTTGTCTGTTTCAAGAAGAGCAGGTGCAGAATCTCAATCCGATTGTGGATATAATGACAAAAGCCACGTTGCCGAGACAGGGATCTTGATTGGGGTCTTGGTTGATAAGGACTGCAGCGCCGTTATTCCGCAAGGTCGCGGATGTAACGTTGAGAAAATACTCGAGTCAGTCGCACGTTGGAATTGCCCAATGGAGCTGTGCTAGGGGTAGTCAAGATGAAACCATGGCAATTCGAGGACAAGACGGTAATACCGGCACCACCTGATTGTTGACGGTGATATCCTTCAACCTTGCCCCAACCTTACCATGAATAACCTCAACCTTGACAAGAAGAGGCGAGATACCCAGCGTAAAAACGGTGACGTCGTCATCGCATTTCCTAAAACTATGCATAATCCGAAACTTAAATCGATACCAAGACTCTCGTTCGCAACACACGAGGTTCATCCCTGAAAAAGACCCGCCCTCGTTTCGGACGAGTTGACCCCCTGATAACGGTAGCCGAGCCCGCTGTATAATATGGAGCAATGCAACAAATATGTCCCACTGCTAATCACGAGGTTCACCTTGCTTTTTTGTATAATGATTTGCACTGCCGTGGCTGTTAAAAAGCCCCCCATGTCTCGCCCGTCTGGGGAGTTTAAGTGGCCGTGCTTATTAGCTTTTGTTTTTGTGTGCAATGGAGGTTGATCCTCTGGTAGTTGCCATCTTTGGCCCACCGCCTGAAGGGATAGATCTCTCGGCTAATAGTGAGGCTAAGAATGCTGCTGTTGTTCTTACTTTGTTGCTTATCTCTGCTTTGTTCTTGGCTGGTCGTATTGTGATTCGCACGCAGCAGGTTTATGGGCTGAGTCTTGATGACTATGCGATTATTATATCGTGGGTCTTTGTGGCTGCTACTGCAGCTATGGTAGTAGTTGGTAAGTTCTATCCGTTCATGTGATGGGTAATTACTAATATTCTTAGTTGGCCAAGCTGGCGCTGGTAAGCATGTCTGGGCACTCAATATAGATCAAATGGTTGAGGTCTCCAAGGTTTGTCAACGCCATGTATTGAACTTCTCATACTAATACTATTAGCTTTCGTACATATACACTTACTTCTTCGCAATATCCGTCTTTACAACAAAGATATCGATCCTCCTCTTCTACCGACGAATATTCAGCCGAGGCGGCCTCTCATTCAAGATCGCCTTTTGGTTCGGTACCTTTCTGGTGGTATCATATCCCGTGATATTCCTGTTTACCATGATATTGGGCTGTACGCCTGTAAGCCATTACTGGACACAGTTTAAAGGCACTGAGGGAACATGCATTGATGTTCCAAGGTTCTTTGTCATTCTGGCCATTATAAATCTGTTCACCAACGCCATCGTGCTGTTGATACCGGTGCCAGAGGTACTCAAGCTTCAGATGAGCAGAGAGAAGAAGGGAGCTGTGTTTGGCATCTTGGCGCTTGGAGGCTTGTAAGACACCACGACTGTTTCCCCAGAATAGCACTAATACTATACAGAGTCTGCATAGCCAGTGCTGTACGAGTATACTATCTCGACGTCTTTGCCAAAGCCGCCGACAACACATGGGCTATGGGCACCGTAGCAATATGGTCCTCTGTCGAGCCATCAATGGGCATCGTATCAGCCTGTCTACCCAGCTTCAAGTCGTTCTTACGATATCTGCGCCTCAAAGGCGGTAGTAAAAGCAGATCGAGTTTCCCAACAATCTCCCATGGGGGAAAAGGGAACAGATTACGGTTTGATGATGAGATTGCGCTGAGAAGTCAGATAGTCGGAGGCGAGGGAAGTATGCATAGTGGACAAGGAAGTGAGGCTGGAAGACAGATTTATGTCAAGACGGATGTTGAGCAGGTCATTACTGAGATACCCGAGGCGATGAGGCGAAGCAATGTTTGAAGTGATACCAATTGAGTTTTTAGTTTGCGCTGCATACATAGAAGCGACCTGAGATTTATGTCTTTAGCATTTGAATATGAAGATTACAAGATTCAGTTCATTGTCCACAGATGACTGCTATGCGTTCCTAGTACCAACACGCGCATTTTGTTTCCCACTAGAACTTGGAAACACTCGCACGCCCAACATCGATCCCAAATCTTCCAAGAGTCCTTTGCCCCTCCCGTGTCTCGCTCTGAGGATCTGTATCTCCTGATGTTCTCGCATCATCACTCCGCTCTTCTGACTCCACCGAAGCCCCTCCTTTCTGCCACCACCCGAGACTAAACACCCAGCCATCAAAAGCCTCCTTCAGTTGTCCATCAGTCATGTACTCAGCTCCATGTGGTATAATGCCCGAATCTCGATCGCACAGTTGAGATCCAGCCAGAAATGCCATCGTGCTGGCGATGCTGCAAGGATCGCGTGGAAGTGTACCGCGAATCTTGACAAGAAGATAGCTTGCGAGGCTCAGAACGGCTATGACAGCTAGTAGGACCTGGAGAATGGTTTTAGAAGTTGGGTTTATGGCAAAGCGGGTGATTAATTGGCGCATTGTTCCATTTATCTCCGTGTTAGGTGACACTGCCTCCTCAGCTGGAGATGGAGACGCTAAAGCACTGACAAGCTCGTCATGGGAGGTCTTTTCGTCTGCTCGGAAGTTGAGATCAATGATATATCTCATGTACTCGCTGTAGCCCTTTTGCACAGCATCAATCAAATTGCTGACATTCCTAGGCCCGAGGAGTTCTTCTTTCTTTGCCGCCTTCGGACCGTATATCAAGTGGTTGAAAAATGAATCACAGTCCTGCTTTTGCTCGGTAATGTTGTGAGTCGGATAGAGTTTCAGGTGGTCATCGAGAAAATGCTTAAGCTTGTAGTTAAGCGCCGATGACCCTGAAGTGCTGTTTACCCATTCCCAAGCTTCCTTTCGAGCTAGCAGTGGAGGATGCTTCTCATCGATTACCCCAAGAGCTGGGTCGCCCTTGAATGTGACGTTCGTTGGAATTTGCTCGATACCCTGAGTGCAAGTCAAGGCTGTCATGTTCCATGCCGAAGTATCATTGCCTCCCATATTTCCAAAGAATATGCCGACGGAGGGACAATCAGCACCGGGGTCACTAACGGTTAGGTTGAGATCCAAGTAACTACCAACCCACCTATCATGATAGGATTTTCCTTCTCGATCCGCAATCTTCACACTCGTATTGAATGACACATAAGACTTCCCGTTGACATCATGGCCTTTGCAACCGACCGGAGCGGTGAAGTTAGCCCATATGGTTTTCTCACGTGAGTGCCCGATGCGACCCCCGTCCAATGCGTAGTAAATAGCCATGACCCACGGATCCATAACTAGATTCTCTGCCGGGACCACGGTACAGTTGAGGAAGGGCCGCAACGCCCCGACGCTATAAGTGTAGCTGGAGGACTGAGTCATCGTGTCAGGCATAGAAGAGTCAGGAAATGCAATGCTTATACTCGGCAGTACCACGTCTTGCCAAATTGCAACTGAGGAATTTGCCCCTCCATGCCGAATGAGGTTCAGTGTTTTTGCGGCACCAGAGTCATCCTGGCTGAAGGCAGACCATGAGGTACGCCAATTCCCCGCGATTGCTTTCATCGATCTCTCGACATTTACAGGCCCTGTGAGTGTCCAGAGACCCGATGAGACGATTGTGAGGAGGCTGCCCAAGAGTGATGAAACGTTGGAAGATGCTGGTCCTGGCTGACGAGCCCTCAGTGATTTGAGTACTATCAGGAACGGTGATACGGATAGCAAGTGAAACAAAATACTTGTTTCTGCAGGCGCACTTCCTGATCGAAGAACACTGTACGGGGCAAAAGTCGCTATGATAAAGTCAAGACTATTGACCATTGTTGATATGAGAAAGAATATCGCCGTGGAGGCCATTCGTGTAATTGAAATGGTGGAGGAGTCTGTTCTGTTTATGTCGAAAATGCCTTTTCTTTGATTAGATAGTTGTTGAAGGAGCTCAAGTGCGCCGATTGCAAGTAAGGGGATGGCGATAGTGGCAGTCATAAAATATAATGACCCAGCTATAGGTGTCCAGGACCTGGCATTGGCGGCCAGACGTTCTCGGCCATCTGAAGGACTGTTCTTCCCCGTTTCATGTATCCAAACATCACCACTGGTGCTGGTCATGGTGAACTCCACATCTCTTATACTTTCAGTCAACCTCTTTTCGCTCAATCCACCCGAGCCCTGTAGGATCCTCTGCAGTGAAGGATTGTTGGCCAAAACAGCAGCATGACCGGCAATAGAGCCACTCATCGCAGAGAACCAGGAGTGTGTAGAAGATGCAAACATTAAGAGCAGGCAGACGATAGACAAGAATGAAAAGCCTGAAACCATGAACCAAACTGCCACATTACTCATTTGTAGTCGTGGGCTGCTGACGAGACCATCACCTGTACTGTTTGTAGCTTTGTTCACGAGCAGTGACTGACGAGCCATCTCATTGAGAAGCCCTTCAAGAATCTCGACTGACATCTTCCTCAGGGTTGACGGTACGGAAAGAACGTCAGGTCGGAACTCGTCTCCTAACTTAATAGCCATTAACTGAAATAGTGCTTCGCTAGCAGTCCAATCGCGGCTCATCTTGGTAGATTCAATAGTTAGGCAGGGGACATTCTCATTGTAGACAAGAGTCGAAGACGCTACTTCGAGATCTGTCATAAGCATTTCGGACAGTGAGAAATTCGTCAAGTTGTGTAACTGTCTTCCTTCTCCATAGTCGGCGGTTGGGGTCAGAGACACATTGCTCGAGAGCATATCCTGAGTTGCAGTGACCGAAACCATTTTGTAGCCAATCTTGCAAAGAACGGCTGAATGATTGTTGAGTTTGATGTCTGCCAATCCTGTATCGTTATCGACCATGGAGGGAATGTTGTGGTACGCGACGGTGATGGCGTACCGTACATCAGAAGCCCCCCTGCCATTTGCTTTTGAATCATCCGGGGGCCTGGTCTTTGAACAGTTTATGCGGTGAAGCGTATATGCCCACGGTTGGCTAGCGCATCGGCTGCTATTCAAGCTATTAGGTCTATAGTCAGGACATATGAAACTACTGTTTCTTCCCGTTGAGCACGTGGACGAGTTCCACATGTAGTACGAGCCTTGAACGGTGGGAGGATCTAGAGTTAACGTTGCATCTTCGCAGTCAACAACTGGAAGAAATAAGTCGACCGGGGCTGCGAGAGACGTAACGTTGAGTGACGGTGCTGTCGATTTGAATCTCTGGGTTACGAATCCACCTTGGGTGTTCCAAGCATAATCACGTACCACATCGCCTCTGAGACGAGACACGTACGCATAGACAGGCTTGTCCGAGCCGCCATCGAAATACACTGCTTCCCCTTTGATTAAGAAGGGACTCGGCTCCCTGTTCCTATAAAAAGATCGGAAATCGAAAGAGGCCCAAGTACTAGCAGCGTCGAAAGTATTTTCGTACGTGATATCCACCGATTCAGCATGCGACGGATGCTGAACCACGAATGAAGTAGTGGAAACAAGGATGATACTTTTGAGTAGAAAGAATGAGATGATTGTGGCGAAAACACGATAGTGACGGAATTTGAAAGCTCGGTATACAGTCTGGAGCTGGAATGGTGACACATAGTCCGACAGAAGCGACCTGGAACCGAGTACAGGCCCAGATTGAAGTTCCCTCCACGGTTCAGCAGCCTTGTAGTAGTAGTCGACTCGTCTCCAGAAGCTCAAGACGATTACGAGCACAGCTGTAGGGCCGTACGTCCAAGAGTATTCGTTGGAGGAGAAGTGGAGAGGGAAGCCGTCTTTGGTATCGGAAACGCATTTGAGGGTGATGAGCGATGCAGCGAGGGCAGAGAAGATGAGGGCGAATATGAGCAGTGCGTATTTGCTGAGCCAAAACGGTGGCTGGGTTGCTATCTGCTGATGAATGTTTGGCTGCTCTTCTGTCGTTTTGCCAGGCGATGGTTGTTCTTCAGCAGAATCTCCCTCTAGTTGAGGCTGCAGCCTATGGTTTAATGTCGGGGAAGTCATGGCGTAACTTTAATTAAAGTTGGGAATATTCCGAGAACAGCAGATTGTCACCGCCTATTTTCGTATTCTTAACCTGATATAAAAGTCCTTGTCCGCCCTGAGCTTCACACGCTTGAGAAATTAGCACCCTGTAATCCTGAGGAATTGGGGGCCAACGTTACGGAGTGACGCAAGACTTGCCGTTTGTGTACTCTTTGCTACCCAATTGCAGCTTGTAGCCTAAAGTATTGCGTCATAAAGTGCAAAAGCAGGATTGGATAATACATTTATCAATGGATAAAGGGAAGAATCAATAAGGTCTTGAGAGGGAAAAAAGCCCTGTACCCTGAAGCGCGAGTATTGGGTTTCACTATGAGGCACAGCGTTAGCCTGAGATGAGGGGAATTGTCAGCAGCGAAAATTCACAAATCGCGAGTATTTTAACACAGGGCTCATTCTTTCGTTTGTAATATATACCGGGCGCTTCGTGTCACACATACAGGACGAATACGATGATTGACCTTGAACCCTTGATGGCTGAGCGTACTAATAATAGAATTCCAACATATATGTATCTAAACCATACAGAAACTTGCGAATATCTCCCAACACGCTGCAGAAGTCATAAGCTATCGTCAATCGTTTACCAAAAGATCGGCAGGTCAACAGTTGTTTCCCAATCCATGTTAGAGTCTTTCATCTCTATGCGGTCAATGCAAGTACCAAAGATCTTATCCCACAGGCGAGTCTGCTTGCCATAGTTTCCGCTCGTCTTCCAGCCCTTTCGATGGTGCAGATCATGGTCTTCAATCAGAAGCTCAGCGTCGAGCAGACGAAGCAGCCAGCTAAGTGTGCCGGGCGGTGATGTATGGACCCGCAGGCCACTATGGCCACCCACCTCGGTAAACATGATGTACTGGTGGCAGATCCACCACTCGTAGAAGCCCATGGGCAGACCCATCAACTTGAGAGAGAAGTATGTTGCGAGTGGGATGACGGCGATGTCGAAGATCTCCTGTTCGAAATCGGCGTAGAGTGTCAGAAGCGGGTTGGGGTGCTTGGTCAGGTGATGAGTGCGATGGTACTTCCAGAGACTGCCGACCTCGTGCATGAGTCTATGGTACCAGTAGAACCAAAAGTCGAGCACGATTCCGTACAGGCCAATCTCGAGTGGGAGCCAAACCAAGTTGATGGATGAAGGGGCCTGGGCGGTACGGTAGCTGAGGAAGACAGTAAAGACTGGGCGAAAGCTGGACGTGGCGATGAGGCTCTTGACGACTTTGGTGACGCCAACATCAGGCACACCATCTCTCTCATGGACATCACCATCCAAAAAGCCAGTCTGGTGGCCTACTCGACGGAGAGCATGGAGTTGGTGCACAGCAGTAACCTTGAATGCCAGACTGTAGAAGATATATGCTTGGATGGGTGTAAGGTTATGGCCGGTGTATAAAACATAGGCGTGGTGTAAAGCCATCGGAATGAGTGCATGCACAAGCACCCAACGGTGCAGCTGCCACTCGGGTGTATAAGGAACTTTATCTCGCTTCTGGTGAACGGGTATTTTTTTGTCGAGGGTATAAGGGTGGATACCCAGGATCTCGAAGAACCAGTGCGACCACGTCCAGTTGCTTTTATCGGCGCGACGCCAGGTCGACTTCATAGAGTCTTTCGGATTCTGCCTCGACTTGAGGCTGGTTGATGGATTTGCATCGAGTCGTGACGAGTTGGACTCGTACACGGCGGTTGAGGATCGTGAAGCCATTTTGCGTGTATGGTAAACAAAGACGAAGATGGGATTCGATTATCTTGTATCCGTTGAAGAAGTTGGGTTTGGTCTTTATATAGTTCGATGGTTGCCACATGTAAATATGGTTCTTGGTTTCTGCGTTGTTTAGTGGACTCCACCTCTGTCGCTAAACTTGGACTACCGTGTTATGTAGTCAATTAGGACTAGAGTTGCCGAGGTTCTGCAGATCATCAGTGCACACGTCAATGGGCACCCCTAATTCGGTACTGGTTTGCGATGAGTGCGATGGGGGAGGGGCATCAACACTGGCCTGATCATGCACCATAGCGCATACTGGCACATAGACAGCTGAAGGTGTAGTTCATCGCCTCCGTCATAACGTCTCACCGATCTAACGTGCACGACGCACGACTGCTCAAGGCCAGCCTTACTAGGAAATGAGCAAATATCGCCGTTTTCCCTTTTGACAGGTGAAAAAGCCTATACCAACAGCGTCGTGACCAGAACTCGTTTGAGCAATCCAGATATCGTACTTGCTGAGACTCTTTGTCCCCTTGCCACTCGGACCATGGCCCATGCGTAAATCTGTCTCCCACATCCTGATCGAACGTTCCAGTTGAAGCTCGGAGGGTTTTCTGTCCTTCCATTACGCCCGACGTGACGATCCACGTCATCAAGGCAACCGTGGATCTAATCTTCGTTGCACCTTCTGTCATAGCACGTGTCAGTCAAGCCTTTGAAAGCGAGGGGCATCATCTTGTGCTTGAGAAGGGGAAGGGCAAAATAGAGTGCGCTCTATTGCGGGTACTAACAGTTCATATCGCAAGCTAAACTCAAATAGTGCTCGGGGTCGGCTCGCGCTACCGACCACATGGTCCCACTACTGGAACTAGTACAGCAAATGGTTACGGGGCAGATGCAACCTCTTTTGGTTCCTTTCTAAGTGGGAAACTGTCAAAAGCCAGAATTTGTTGGGACAAAGCTTGGCTCTGGTACGAAAAAGCCGTGGCTGGTTCTGTGGCTAGGGTTGAACCTTCAGTGGCTGTGTTCCTCCCACTAAGGCTGACAAACTTTACTACAGATTGATCGCTGGCCTCATGTCACATGAAAATGATACTTGTGTTACCTGATTCAAGAACAAATGTCGAGTCCATGTCGCCTCTGTCAAGTACTGTACGTACCTGGGCTTACAGCCATGTCGGTCGGCCAATTAGAAGTACCGGAAAAAGGATCCAACGATTTCCGGACTAGCCCCGCTATCACTACACGTTCATGACACGACTTCGCTTATCTTTACAGCCTTTGAGGAGTCTGAGCAACATGTCTTCTCTTGAGAGGCTGCCACTTGAAATTCTTCATGAAGTTTGTACTTATCTACCAAGTACTCATCCTGATGCTGACCGCATGTAGATCGTGTCGTACCTCCACGATGGCTACGAGCGACATCACTTCGGTGGATACGACCCTCCTCTAGGCCAACACGAGATAGCAGGGATCAAGCGCCGCTCGTACCTAGCATCTCTACGTGTCGTAAATCTTCTGTTCTACCAGATCGTCACGCCCATTCTTTTTCAGCACGCCATCATTTACTCCGGCAGTGTCATAACGAGATGGGGCGTAACTGCCGTGACCAGCAACGGCGTCACCGGCACTGCTCGTCTTGTAAAAATGTCAAAGCATCACCAATTTCGCGAAATTGTACGTCGTCTGGAAATCTGCTTGAAGATACGGGGTCCGAATGATTTCCAAGATTACAAGCCTGTGATTGAGGAGAGAGACAAGGATCTGGAGTACATTGCACGAATGGGCGCGGTGATCCATAGTGCATTACCCAGATTTACGAATCTCAAGATCCTGAAGCTTAACTTTGAGGATATTCCTTATAGTTACAGTCAAGACTTTGATGACCCAGGTATGAACAGTTGCTGTTGGGTCCAGGACACTGAGAATTTCTTCGAGTCCCTGGCAACGGCGCTCTTCAGATCCGGGCTCAAGAATTTGGAAGAACTCGAACTCTCCTTACCTCTCGCGTATGACTTTGGGCATTTTCTCGTTGATGACGACAATGGGGGACCTCACTCTCCAAAGGCATTTTTCAAACGGCTCAAGCGTCTGAGTGTTCACTACGGACACTGTACCGAGGAAGACGAAGACCTTGAATTTCGGTATAACCAATCTAATCAGATCTTCGACAAATACCTCCGACAGCTTATACCACTCGCGACAAACTTGGATACTCTCAAGGCCAAGGGACCTGATGTGCTGGTGCTGGACTCATCAAGCCTGGAACCCTTGACCCTGGAGGTACTGGACTTACAGAGCCTGTCTATAACAGGAGAAACACTAATAGCGCTCTTTGAACGGTCCACGGCGCTGCGAGATGTTGTGCTAATGGGAGTATACCTCGAGTCTGGCACATGGGTCGAAATCCTCACAGCCTTGAGCAAAACGACGCTTACATCTTTCTACATCGAAACATGCGGCTATCAAAAAGAAGGCGAAACTATACAACGCGTCCCCCTTAACCCAACCATGCAAGCCAGACAGGACGATAGTTATATCGAAACCAACCGTGCCGAAGACCTTGACGCGTGTGAACTGGTGTTTGCGCGGGTCCATGAGAACATGCGCAAGATACACGGGGATAAGTATGATGAAGCGGCGGCTGAGAAGAAGAGGGAGGTTCTGCACCAGGATATTATTCGGAAGACCGGGTCGCTTGGGGAGTTTTGTAGAAGGTTCTTTGCGGAGGTTGAGCGGGAGGAGGATAGTGATGAGGATGAGGATTCTTCTGAGATTGAGTCTGAGGATGGGTCGCACATCGCAGAGTTTCTTGATGTTGCTTTTGGTCAACGTACTGGAGATTCGGATGATGATGAGGATGCTGTCTCTTCGGATGTTGTGTCGTCGGATTCAGGTTTGTCTGGCGATGAGTAGTTGCACATTCAGTGGATTTCATTGCAGGGGTTTTATCTTGTAGCTCTGCGGATGCAAAAATGGCGCAGGACATGTTCGAAGGGAAATATATGGGATTCCAAAGCTAGCTTTCTTATATCTCATATGTGATATCAACGTTCATGACCCTCACGACAACTAAAACATAACTAACCCCGCGCCGATAAGCATACTAAACAGCACAGCAAGAATGGATAAAAGCCCACCACTTATCAACAGACTCGAGGCTCCATTATCTTCATCCTCATCCTCAGCGTCATCATTCTTATCATCACCGCTCTTTTCCCCATCGCTACTTTCATCTCCATCCTCAGTTAGCTTCAGATCCGACTCTTTGTAAACAAGCTTCACAGCAGGAAAGCGTCTAACAACCGCAAGTTCGTCATACTGGAAATACGCCCGAGTTTGCAAGGCTGTCATCGGCCAAATCTTCGGATTTGGCTGCGGCGTTACCACCGAGGATATATATTCCGACACCTTGCTTGACTCTACCGTATAGACGGAACGTACGGCCATTTGGCCGAGGTGCGTGTTGCAGACTTCTGTTTATGTTGCTGATCTCAAGGGTTTGATGGATGAGAAGCAACTTCCTCCCTTTGCAGCAACCCAGCCACCTGTAAAGTTAGACCGCGAAATAGTGAGTAAGGATTGGGACATACCCAGGGCAGCAATATGCCAGCGTCTCAGAGGGTCAGTGCATCAAGCCATACTCGCTCCACGAGCATAGTGGGATTAATAAACGACACGCCTGGCGGCGCAATCCTTGTCTGCGTAAAAACCCCTCTCTTCTCAACTGAACCAGTTTGGTTGCCATGCGCCAAGGTGCCAGCTGTAGTCCAGCCGTCTGGACAAGCGATGCCAGGAGAATAATAGTCAATAATATCTTCACCTCCGTGATCGTTGAGGTAGGAGGACAACTTGTCATAATTGGAACCGGATGGGAGACATTTCCCCATCGAAGTAGTTTCACATGTTGGGGCTCCGTAACCGATTGTGATAGAGTCAGGATGCGCGAAGAAGATTTGGTCCGTCGTTGCAGTTATGCAGCTTGCGGGAGGTGTATATGTCGTTGTCAGTGGACCGTTGTTGATGAGACCAATGCCAAAATATGTAGTGGCAGTCGGCATCGTGATTAGTTATATAGGAGGCTCTGATAGCTTACTTTAAGGTTATTTTTTAAGGTGATGGAGTGAGAAATAGCTCAGTGGGGAATCTTTAATGACTGTCTGGCTGCTGCGCCTTGCCATACGGCGTCGCAACAAAGACCAATTGGAGAGGCTGTCATCTTATCACCTGCCTCTTTGAGCACGGTGCTAGCTCATGAGACCTTTGCTTATTGGTAGGATTCTACTCTTTGTCATCTGAAATTTGCAGCCAAGACAACTGCAGAATCACATCTGCATTACTTAGTGTAGACTGTTCTATGTCAAAGTTACAGACTGCCTAACAAGCTCATCTCAACCAGGCACGAAGTAAAGAGATATAACAAAACTGCCGACAGCTGGTCAAAAAGCGAACTTGCCACCATAATCTTGGAGTGGTGACGACGAACTACTCAAGCTCGCCGCAGAGGAGTTTCTCCTGGGTCGGCTCTAACAGGCTCGCAACATCTACCCGATCGCAACCACCGGGAACCAAACTTAATCTCTGCGCATCTTACAATTGGGATAATGAACTTAATTATATGGGGTGTATTATTGATTTCTCTGGATGCATACGACTGCTCATTTTGCTACCAAGCCGTACCTATTGCGGGGGTAGTTTGGCCAATGAGCGGTAAAATAGATAAGCAGCTGACTACTTGCATACAGCCAGTCTCACTGCCATGAAGACTAGGCTGAGCATCCAATCTTGATCTTTGTCTTATCCTTTTAACATCATACTGAAGCGTCAGATGATCGGACAGCCCCTGCCCTCGCCGAACATGAGTTTGCTAGATGAGGAGGGTATTTGCATGCTGTCCCTCGATGGAGGCGGGGTACGCGGCTTATCTTCACTATACGTCCTCAAACGTATTATGGATGGACATAACGCCGAGAGGAAGAAACTTGGACAGAGTGTGCAGAAGCCAGCGGATATCTTTGATCTAATTGGAGGGACGAGTACGGGCGGGTAAGTTTTGTCAGAAGGATACGTGACAGCGCTATTACTCACTTCCTACCAGACTGATCGCCATAATGCTTGGAAGGCTACAAATGAACGTTGAGGAATGTATTTCGGCTTATAACGACCTTATCAAGGTGGTATTCAACGAGAAAGCAAGGATCCACAAGTCAAAGTTTAGCTTCCTAGGGCAGACGCAGGCTCGATTCGATTCTGGAGGACTCAAAGCGGCGATTGAGAGGACTTTGGAGGGCAGAGGGCTATCACCAACGGACAGCATGGTTGATAGTCGTGAACCCGATTGCAAGGTGTAAGCTCATCCTATCCTGCCAGTGAATACGCTTCCCCCATAGCTTATTGTGTTAACTCATAAAATCTGCTAGCTTTGTTTGCGCAACCTCCAAGCTTGACGCAGCCGTATATCGATTTAGGAGTTACAACAGCCACAAAAGCTCTGTCAGTGCGACCATCTGTCAAGCAGCTCGGGCAACATCAGCTGCAACCACTTTCTTCAACCCTGTCTCTATTGAGGGCATGAAACTCGTGGACGGGGCTCTCGGAGCTAATAACCCAGTCGACCAAGTCGAAGAAGAGGCTGCAGAGATTTGGTGTCCAGGCACAGGCAATCTGCAGCCACTTGTGAAGTGTTTCATATCAATAGGAACAGGCAGACTCCCAGCATATAACATTGACGACCGAGCCGATAAATTCATAGGTGCCTTGGCTAAGATGGCAACCGACGCCGAGAAGGTAGCAGAAGCATCTACTAAGAGGTGGAGACAGCATTTTAAACAAGGGAGGTATTTTAGATTCAACGTCGAACACGGATTACAGACTGTAGGGATGAAGGAGTACAGGAAGAAAAGAGAGATCCAGGCCGCCACCGACAAATATCTGGACAGTCAAGTTCAAAGCTTCTGGGTCCAGAGATGCATTGAGAACCTAGCATTAAAGAAGAGTAAGTATTGAATAACGCTAGAGGACCATATGAGCTAATTATTTGGCGCATAGGGAGTACTAGGCTGGATTTCGAACTTTTGCTCGCGGTATGTGCATTCAACTGCCCCCCATATCCCCACGACATATTTATATTTAGTAGCCCCAACAGAATCTCGCATCTTCCAGCCCAAGTCCACAAAGGACAGACAAGCGGAAGAGTCAAACGAAGGAACCTGCATCCAGGGAAACAAAGCCCCCACCTCAGCCTTGCTTCCACGTTCCAAACCAGCCATCAAAACCCTCTATAGAGAGGCCCATTTACCTGAGAAAGTTACAAGCCGCCTTGAGTCAAGATGGGTATCAAAGAGCGGCACTGACAGGACTTGCTGGAGTCGGAAAACCCCAAATTGCAATCCAATTCGCGGAATGGCTTCATACAACCTACCCCAAAGACTCTGTCTTCTGGTTATCAGGAGATAGGTTTCAACAATCCTACTCAGATATCGCACAGAAGCTGGAACTCTATCGACGTTATCGCCACGAGTTCAAGTCTACTGACGCAAGAGTTCTCTTCCATCGCTATATATCCACAGAAAGTCTTGGACGGTGGTTCCTCATCATTGACGACTCTGATGCTTATGGAGATTTGTTGAGCCCTGTTACTCAGCCTCAGAGTGTGCTCAAGGATCTTCCCCAGAGTAAAGAAGGAAGAGTCTTGTTCATCACACATTTAGTGAAAGCTGCAAGTGCTGCTGTACAAGAACAGGCAATCCAGGTCGTCAAAGTTGAAGGATTGGGGGGCCAAGACGCAATATCAATTCTGAGGCATTCTCTGTTCAGTAAGAGGATGCTTGATGATGAGGTCAAAGTGAGGGAGCTACTATATGAGCTAAATGGCCTTCCTTCGGGCATACTACAGGCAGCAAGGTATCTCAACAACTATCATCACCTCACGATAGACAGGTTCCTAGACTTACTGCGCAGCCCCAGTCAAGATGCATTGTCGTCCATCTTGCAAAAACCTGATGGAAGAGGCCAAGGAAGTGGTTGTCAAGACTCTATTCTTACGTCAACCACAAAGTCGTTCGAGGCGGTTCGTAACGAGAACCCACACGCTGGAAAGCTGCTTGAGTTCATATCTCAAGTCGGGCCATCCTCCATCCCCAGAACAATCTTTCCTGACATTAAACTCAAAGAAGGGAAATGGAATCTCGAACGGTCTATCGGTACCTTGTGTAGCTTTTTCCTACTAGTTCCTAGACAGGGAGGAACCATGTTCGATATGCCCACTATCGTACATCTATGCTCGCGAGTATGGGTTCAACAAAAGGAATCCTTTAAGGGCCTGACAGAAATAGTGACAAAGCGCCTCAACGAGCTTGTTCCACCGGTGGACTGGCCTAAGCGATTGATATGGAAAAAGTACCAGGCACATGCTCTTCGCATCCTTGCTAGCTGTCAAGATCGTAATCTGAAGTTCGACGAGCGTTTTCAACTTGCGTGTAGAGTTGGAGCTTGGCTCTTACGAGAACGGGACAGCAAAGCAGCAATTCCATGGCTGCAGCAATCTTTGGAATAGGTGAAGAAATCCTCGGTCAAGTGTACCAAGCGCCGGCTTCGCATTCAACTCGACCTTACAGAAGCATATGCAGAAACGGAGCAGTTAGAAAAGGCAATACAGCTCACAGAAAAGGCCTTGGTATTTCAAGAGAAGCACTTTTCAAAAGATAAGAGCAGCGCATTGGCTGTTTCATGCGTTCTTGCAAAAGGCCATCGCTTTAACGGTGCGCCAAAGCATGGAATCGACAGCCTGGAGAAGCTCAGAAAGGCTGACAGCAAATTGAGCGCAATGGAAACGTTGATCCTTCTGGATGAGCTTGGGAAATGCTATAACTACGCTGAAGAGTACGAAAAGGCGATCGCAAGCCTCGAGATGGGGATCGACGCTGCGGAAAGCAAAATCGCAAAGGATGACCCGCTTCTCATTGGTGTCAAGAATAACCTCGCATATGCATATGAGCAAAAAGGTGAACACAAGAAATCCATCACTCTCTTGGAAGAGACTTTGCCTATCCAGCAGCAAATCTTGGGCAAAACACATTTCGACACCCTCAAGATTCAAGTATACCTCATCGAGCAATACTGCAAGATCAAAGAGCTTACGAAGGCCATTGCACTTTTGGAGGAGCTTGTTCCTATTCAGAGAAAGGTTCTTGGGCAAGTTCATAAGAAGACTATGTCGTCTGAGAATGATCTTGCAGAACTGTATCTTCAGAATAGAAATGTGTACACAGCCTTGAAGTTGTATGAGCATATGGTTTCTGTGCGACAGAAGAATTTGGGGCCAGGTGATGAGCAGAGGAAGTGGGCGGAAGCGCGCTATGAGAAGTGTATTGAGACCTGGAAGTGGACTTGGGCGCGGAGATGATACTGTCGACTCTTTAACAATTATTTGTTTATACAGTACGTGAGTAAATTGTTATGGATACTGCGTAGTCGTCCTGAGGCCTGAGCTCGTTAGCCACCTGTTTATGCCTCGTTTATGAGGTCTGTTGGCTGAACCTTGCGTACAATCCTTGTTAGCCAATTACCGTACAGAAAGTTGAGAAACCCCGCTTCTAGAAGTGGCGACCTGAGATAATCTTACTCCCAGAAGTTGGCCTTTCATCAATACGGGCCATATACTATTGTAAAGATAATCTTACAGCTCATCATGCCAGCCCGCTCACTATATCTTGCCAAGTCAGGCGGAGGCGCGAACCAACGCTCTCATTTCGCCCTCTTCATCCCGAACGCAGCATATGATAGGGACACTATCAGTGATGACTTTCGTTCTCTCAAGGCTATTGGAACAAGGATTCATGTTGTTGGAGAACCTCTCATGTCCGGATTTGCGTTTGAGATTCATCGGAACTACAACACTCAAGCCTACGCTGACCTGAAGCAACTGGTCTTTCTTGGGAAGATTGATGATTCAATTCTTCCCAGTTACCCAGAGACCGAATCTGAGATAAGGGAGAATACATCAAGAAGCCTTATCGAGCGAGTTGCAGAATCTGTAACTCCCCCTCCAAAAGGACAAAATATCCGCGCACCAATTGACGGGGTAAGGAATCTGTCGCCTCAGGCTTGCGGTACTGACAAATCTTTTTCAGGTGAATACGAAAAGATGTCAAGAGTGGATGATGGAGGTTCTTGGCCTTTTAGCTGAAAAGGGTTTAATTCCTGTAGAAGCTGTGAGTATTGCACAGAAGGAAAGAGATCTGCGAACCAAGGGGATTTTTGGTTACAAAAATAAAGAGGTACAGGATTAGGGAGGTTTCGAAGCAAAGGGGGTCTATTAGTCGGGTCCTCTCAATCTTTGTCAGTCTTGATTTCCTAAATAAGAGTAACTGTGAAAAGTAACTATCAGACGACAATCACTCCTGACCTTTCATTACTTCCTTGCGAGCCGCTGCTGCTTCAAGTCGTCGCATTGACAAGGGAAATAAGCTCCATGCCTGTTCAACCATTGGAAGTGAACCTCTAAGAAATTCTAGACTAGGGATTATGCCCACCTCCTCATATGTACCCAAGCCCAGTTTCTCACTAGATAGCGTTATCATCATTTCTTCGATAACAACCTCTTCGGTCTCCAATCCATTGACAAATCGGGTAATAACATCTGTTTGTGTTCGAACTTCAGATAATTCAGAAGACTTTCGAAATTTGTTGTTCAAGTCCACGCCAAAAAGATGATTAATATCAATGCTCGAAAGAGACGCTGCACTTGATACGACGCGCTCAAACCTTCGTCGAGGTAGGTTGTCTTTCTTGAGACTGTCTCCTGTAGTGCTTGGCCTCATAAAGTATCTTACTTTGATTGAGGGGCTGTCAATCCTTTCCAGAACATCCTGGGCTCGGGGACTTTTCAACACGTTATCAGCTAAACCCTCTCCAACCTTTGAGAAAAGACTCAGTAGCAAGAACTGTATGTTTATCTCGTAAACCATAACAAAGGACGTATGATAGAGTGCCCTGAACGCACTTTGTACGTCATCAATTTCCCCTAACCACATGCCCCCATGATCAAAAAAGGGAGCGAAGAACACGACAGCTGCATTTAAGTCCTGGCAAGTCGTCGCCATCTCGATAGCCATTTCTAAGGTTTCGTATGGCCGGCCTAGATATAACTCTTTTATCTTTCCGGGACTAATTCTTTGAAGGATTAAGAAGTTAACTGTGAGAAGGCTGGTGAAAGCTGTTTTAATTTTAACAAGTGGCACCCAGTTGGAACAACTTCGAAGTACACCATATTCGTGTGGGTTTGCTCCAAGCGCCACCAAGTTGTCAAAGGTTTTCCTGCGCAGTGTCGTGGAAGGTGGGATGTTCCATCCCTCTCGCATGACACTGGTGGCCACATGAGGCGAGGTTTCAGCTGTCAGATGCGAGAAAACATAATCATCAAATATATTATGGCAGATCACTTGAGCCAAGAAAGGGGGTTCAGGTCGCCATGGATACTCGTGTTTTCTTATGAGATGTTTGCCAAACAATGGCTGAATGGCGTCGAGCATCTCGGTAGCCAATTGCAGACCTTCGCTTCCCCAGCGTGTTGCAAAAGTGGCAATTTGCTCAATAAACGTATCACCAGGGCATGGCAGGTCCATTTCGGATGTCAGAACTATCACTGTGCAGACAAGACCTTTCAGAAGCCGTGCTTGTCCGGGAAAATCGAATAACGGTTCGGGCCCTAGAATGCTCTGCCCCGCTTCTGTGTCCGTCAGAAAGTCATGTGCGGTTCGATGAATGAATGTCACCTTGCCGGTTGCCTTGGTTATGGCAGCTTCGTTGTGTCCTAATATTTTGAAAGCTTTGTAATCAAGTTCTTGCTTCTGTACTTCAAGCAATCCTGCACACCGAGTGTGTATTGAAGCTGCTGCCTCATCGCACATTCGCATAATCTCTGGAACTCCGCCTGTACCCGTGCCGGTAAAAAGATTCTGCTGTACTTCAGCATCCTCGGCGCAGGCAATTTGAAGTGTCAGAGGCAATGAAAATCTGTCGTCAAAGGGGCCCAATTCGATTTCGTCTTCTGCGCTACCCAGAATGTACCGAAAGAACCTGCATGCCGTCTGTCGATAGACATTGCTTTTAGCGTTCGACCTTTGCCACATGTCTGTGTAGAGCTTCTCAAGGTCTCCGGGTAGCTCATTGAGACGTATAGAAAGCATATCCTCAGAGTCGTGATTCTCGATCCCCTCTATGATGCTTCGTGTAGCAAGATGAAGCCATAGAAATACGCCTTGCGCTTTATCAACAAGCCGTTGACGAAGACCGTCGAAGAACTCTGAAGAAACATGGCCATCATGCAATAGCTCACGGAGTCTCGTTCGAACAAAAACAAGCATATCAAATCTCGTCAAGTCTTCCAGTAAGATTCCCACTGCGTTTGTTGTCTGGAGCCACCTCACGATTTGTGCCTCAGGCCGAGTCGACATGCACAGCTTGACTTTCGGAAGTCTTGATATAGAGTGGATAGATTTCGAGAGCTGAGAAAAGCCATCTTCATTGCGGATCTCATCTAGGCCGTCGATAAAAATGCATATACTTCGGGCATCCATGTCCGCAAGGTAATCCCAGACTGCTTGCAAGTCCTTGACAGACCAATCATGATATTCGGAGTGAAGGGACAAGCGGCCAAAGTGCTGCATTGTACTCAAAATCAGTTGTTGTTGGTCTTGAAGTCGTTGGTAGAGTAGAGAGCACCAAAGGCCTTTGACACTGTTTTGTTCTTCTGAGCCAATTTTCCAGAAGAAGTAGGAAATGATAATCGCGTCCGGGCTCCATTCTTGAATCAAGTCTCGGGTTTGGTCCTGATTGAGGATGAATTTGATAAGAGTGCTTTTCCCAGAGCCTGGCTTTCCTGAAATATAGAACAATTTGTCGTTTGATTTTAACCACGAATTGAAAGTCAGCCACGAGTCGTAGATTTTATCCATTTCACTCTTGTAACCAGGGTCGCTAGCCGCTTCTGAGGATTCGTAGCCCTCTGGGTCCACCTCTTCATTGCTATGGTCGTCTTCTGGATCATCGTCGCCGTGATCGTCGTTGTCCCCTGAATTGTTTTCATCGTCCGAATTGCCATCATTCTCTAGACTATAGTCATCTGTTGAATTACCACTTTCCTCTGACTCTCCGCCATACATGCCTATCATGTCTTCATAAGTAGCAAATACTTGATTAAAACTTGCATCTCTTGAGTCCATGACATCGTTGTAGCGTTGGTTCATACGGGGCGCTTTCAGGCTTTGAAGAAATATTTCGCATTTTCTCTTTGTTTCAGAGGTAGTCCTTAGTTCCAGGACTTGGCTGTCAGTATGCGAATTGATGGCTGCCTCGGCCCTGGCACCTTCTTGGGTAATCGCACTGCGTGTTGCAGCATGTTCTCGCGACACAAGATTATTTACATCGGTGATGCCTTGAGCGAGTTGGTCGATGATAAACCGGACATCGGCATCCAATTTACTGAATGATGCTTCTTGCTGGAAGTATATCGCATCGTTCTGTGTGCTAGAGTAACGCCTATCTTAGTAGATGCCAACATGACTCCAGACGATGAGCTTACCATAAATGGGACGTTAGCTCGATTTCAATGACCTGTCGATACTTTAAAAGCGATTCCTGAAGAGCTTGAAGCTTTTTCCGGTGCCACGACGCTCTGATGGCCTTGCGAATCGCCTTGGCAAAGTCGCCTTTGGCCTGCAAGCTAATCACGTACTGAGCTTCGGCATCCAGCTTATCAGCAGCGTCTTTGCATTCCTTAGCAATATTTTGTAGCTCGGGGCTAGTAAACCTGGAATTTGCGGTTTTCATCCGCTCGCAGCGCGTATGTACTCGACCGACGGCTTCAGACATCTGCCCCGCGTAGCGCTGAAGATCATCTTGTGAAGTGGTGGCTCCATCATACGCGTTTTTGCAAGCTACAACGACATCGGTTGCAAACGAAATGACTTGCAGGACTGCACTTGCCGCGCCGAGTGCTTCAAAACCCGTAAGCATGATGAGATGCTCTCTGGAAAAATGATCTGACGCTCTGAAATGAGGGGTAAAGAAGATGAAAAGTCCACAGCCTGATCAGGCTGTGCAGGTCTAATGTGTTGGGCTGAATCGCGCTGACTAACAAGGATAACCAGTAAGATATTGATGCCAATAATAGAGATGCATGCACAGGATAATCAGTTTTTGCGGTCTTATGCACCACATCATCTGGTGTCGGGTAAATGGCTGAAAGTGTAGAGCGAATACTTTTTCTTGGTCAAATCTACTGATTTGTACTTCAAACATTGAATAGCGGTCCACACCTCCAGCCTTTGGCTCTTCCATCTGCTCTACCAAATTGACTCTTCCTCAAGAATGGCCAAAGTAACTGGATCAACCGCCAAATCGCACAGCTTCAAGTGCCGATAGGTGGCCGTCCCGTCAATATGTATGCCCCTCCACTCGACTCTCAACAACGGCTCCTCCTTGACCAAAAAGCCCACATTGTACCTTTGAGCTACTCTCGCCCACTGTTGTCTGATTCCTTCTGTCAGGTCCAGCCAGTCTCCAGCTACTCTCCATGTGATGATAACTTGGTCTTTCTCAAGCTCATATCTGAATATACAGGCATTTATGTTATTGTGCCACCATATTTCCATAATCTGGAGATTTGGCAAGTCTCGGGCTGCGGCGGCAGATTCTTCCAAGAGACTCTCTAACTGACGCTGTAACAATAAAGATCCCGCTATATGACTATTTAGAACGTCAAGACATAGCTGCTTCAGTTTTGAACCATGTTCGAGTTCTTGGGACTGCCGTGTCCTTCGAAGATGCCGCATAAATTGCAGTGGATTCATGCCAGTAGGTGGACAGAGTGAGACTAGGTGGTGAGCCTTCTCCGCTAGAGATTTCTCTAGTCCGGCCGTTGCGTTTAGGAACAGAATAGGCGACTGAGAGTATAATCTTGGAACGAGGTTCAAGGAAAATCGACGAATATGGTAGGGGAGCCGGAGAATCAGGTTGTTCCAGCCACTGAAATATCGATGTAAAGCAACTATACCTGATGCAGCTTCGACCCGGAAAGAAATGACGTTTGTTAGAGCCGTGCCCAGGATCCGTACCAAGGTCGAATCAGCTATCCCTCTGTAGAACTGATGGCGTAACCAGAGGGTATGAACGATCGGGACTTGCTTGAGATGCTTCCTTGTGGTCAACTGAAGCGGTGTGCCTTGTAGTCGCCACGTGCCTTGCATGGTCTTTTGCCTCAACCAATTCTTTGCACCTACGAACTCTCGCATGCTTGGTGAACTTTCCAGGTCCTCTTTCAGCTGGAAGTTGTCATGCAAATCGTATTCCATCGCGGCTTGGTCACAATATTCGTTGTCACCAGGTGAGTAAGCAGTTATCTCTAGTATCAACCCGGTGTCCTTATGGTTGGAAGGCTCCCAACGGCGGAGCATACTGAACAATACTTTGAGCGAGTGGGTAAATTTCTGGTTATTCCTATATGATACTGTTAGAGATAAGCGAGTTGATAAGATCCACTACTCTCACCAATTGATGGTGGCATGAGACTCTGGCTTATTGCATTCCGGATAATCATAGTCCTGAAGCTTGATTCTCAGACACAAATAGCGTATATGAGACAGTCTCGCGGCCTTTTCGCCCTCGGTCATTTTTGAGAATCTAACCAGCTGGGAGTTATCAATCAGAAGGCGTCGGAAGGTAAACCTTTCGAAGTATTCTTGCCATTCAGAAGAGACGCAGGCACACAAAACAAGTCCCGTAGTTCGAGCGTTCTGCTCTCCAGCCACATATCCGAAGATCTGTAGTCGAAGCTCTACAGGGAGCGACGACCAGTCGTAGGAAATGGGTCTCCTCGGGGTGGTGGATGCGAAAGTCATGCTGAAAATCTTGTATTTTGCGATGTTTTGAGAAAAGAGAAATTTTCACGGCGACTGCTGGTTTCTATAATGGATGGAGTAAAACTTTGTCTTTTTCATAAACTTACTTAATGACTAATAATGGTGGGAGAGCTGCCAATATAGCCCTCTTTTTGTTAAGCTTTAGGCAACACGCGCTCTTACTCGTACAAATCGCGAGTGAGGCAAATTCGAAACTATAAACGGCGAGGCTTGACCCGAAATTAAGCGGACAATTGGAAAGAAAACATGGTACTTCTGCCCATGTAATCCCACTCACTTAACTCAGTCCACCGACTCCCCATACTCTGTTCATCCACAGGTGCCCTCTCCACACAGAAAGAACCCAGCTCAGAACAGCTACAAAGCGCATAAACCCTGTTGGTGGAGAAGTGTCCAGTTATCAGGTCGCAAAAGTAAGACGAATGGGAAAAGAGAGTGTAGGTGTCATCGCGAATGCAAAATTGCAGCCACTCTTCAAGCGAATATACGCCCCTATGATCTTTGGAAAACGCCGCATGAATTAGTTGGGCAGAAACCCATCGAGACAGCCGAAAGTGGCGATGGTCGTCTCCGTACTTCAAGCAAGTTTAACGAAAGATTGTGTAAGCACTGTAGAAGGTGCCTCGAGTTCGGTGGTAGCAGTTGAGATTTGTGGCTGACAGCTTAAATCAGCAGACAGAACTTAGTAGCAGTATCAGTGGTTAAGCTAAGCGCGATTGTTGTCTCAGTGATCGATGATAGCTTTCCCCAGAGATAGTCAAGTTGGTTTTGGAGGCTGCGAGAGTGAAGTAATATCGACGGCCGTGGTTAAAACAAGGGATCAGGGTTTGCATAGTTCAGGTTGGACACCAGCGGCGATAAGCCTAATTACTCAATGATCCTAGGAGCGATCATATTTAAGGCAGGGTAAGCTTACGAAGGAGCAGGGAAACGAGCGACCGAATTTGGATAGGAGCTGAACTAAACCGAGCTGGGTATCGTCGAAGTGCCCAAACGAGCCAGCCAATCATGCTTGCCAATCTTTAACACACTAACCCAGCTGAGAGCCCAAGTGGGACTAACAGTCACACCTCATAATGCCTTGTTGAGGGTATAAGTATAAACACAAGGACATATTAGCTTGTCATTTAATCTCATCATCTTCACCATTAAGCAAGGTGCCTCTTCTTTGTGCGCCGGCGTTCAAAGCCATCTTCAGCAACAATGTCGACATGCCACGCGCTTCAAGTCCCGAACACACAATGGAACCTCTGCCCCTCCACAGCTGCCTCCATACTATTCCTAGTACTCTTTGCCATCACAAACATCGCCCATCTCATCCAAGCCATCCAATACCGGTCGGGGTACTGCTGGGTCATTATCATGTCGGCCTTCTGGCAAGTTTTCACCTACATCTTCCGTACCATTAGCATCTACAACCCGGCTAGCTTTGACTACTATGCGACATGGTTCGTCGTCATTCTCGTCGCGCCGCTGTGGACCAATGCATTTGCCTACATGGTGTTTGGGCGCATGGTATGGTGCTACACACCTGATGGCAGATTGTATGGCGTCAAGGCTTGGCAGTTCGGTTTTATTTTTGTGATATTGGATATTATCGCTTTTATTGTCCAGGTTTATGGTGCGGCGCAGGCTGCTACTGGCAAAAACAAGACACTAGAGGAGAAGCTCGATGCCCTGCACATTTACATGGGCGGAGTGGGACTGCAGCTGTTTTTCATTCTTGTTTTCGCTGTCTTCGGGATCCATCTTTTCCGCCGGCTTCGCACCTCGAAGTCGGGCGTAGACTCTGCAACGCATAAGAGATCTGTTATGATGCTCTTTTACGCTATGTTCTTTGCGCTGGCTCTTATTGTAGTAAGTAGAGGCTGGACCGACTGATGAAGCCATATATCTAACGAGATCTAGCTGCGAATTATTTTTCGCCTTATAGAATATTCCCAAGGTCTCGACAGTGACATCCCACGACACGAGGCTTACCAGTATGCCCTAGACTCTCTACCCATGCTGATTGCCTTGGTAGCGTTCAACGTGGTTCATCCGGCGCGCGTTATGGGCAGCAAAGAGGCCAGCATGCCAAAGTTTTGGCAGCGAAACAAAAGGCATACCGAGATACAGTTAGACGAGGCATCTTGAGTTTGCCTCTCCGAGAAAGTGGAGATACGTTTAGGATTGATCTAAGCGTGCATTGATATGGACTGAGCATTTCTACATTGTGGCTAATCTAGATAATAGAGTAATTAGATATGGCCTTTTAGAACAATATTTATTTTTTGCTCACAAAACAAAGTTTACATCCCTGAGACTCGCTTATAGATCGTCATGCATTATCTACCATCCAATGACTTCCTCCCACTCCCTATCTTGTAGTCCATATCGTATCATTGCCTGTCTCTCCCCTGGGCCCAGCGATACATATACGCTTCTTACCCTCCTCGGACCAGGAACATCTTTACAGCTGCGCACGTCTAACTTTTCCTCCTCTGCCTCCATAATCCTCCGTGCAACTCTTCCAGTCAAATGGCTGCTCCAAACGCCCTCTTGGGCCTGTCGGGACATCAACAAGGAGATCGCCCTCCGACGGATCCCAGGATCGCGACACCATGCGACTATCACAAACAAAACAGGTACCACTCCAATTTCGAGGTGGAACAGTGGGGTAGTGTCTGTGTCTTCGAGGCCGAGAACACGGCTGGCACAGTTTACCAGCTCCTCGAAGTCGCTGGTGTAGTTATCCAGGCTGAGTGTATATGGATTGTTGTTTATATTCTCCCAAGGCAAGACCATATTGAAGTATCGGCGGTGTAAGTCTATGAGCGCAAGTGACCTTTGCTCATGGGGAGAGAATGCCAGTCCACCACGGGAAATGACGAATTTGTCAAACCCCAGGGACCAACGAGAAAATGCAGCGCCTAGTTCAAAGTTTGTCACTGTTTCTGTCAATCGTAACGCCAAAATGGCATTGAGGGCTTCCCTGGCCTCTAATAGAGAGCTAAACGAGTAGTTGGTGTTGACCCTCATCAACTGGGAGCCTGAAACACACTTTAGGTAAAGTTCAGGCGTCACATCGCCAACTAGCTAGGACACAAGAGTTAGAATTATTTAGTTTTCATGTGCGCAGTTGCTTACTAAAGCCACCTGCAGAGCAAGCCGGTTAAACAGGGTTTGCACATGATTAAAAATGCCATTTGGACCTGAAGCATGACGGAACTGGCTCATCATGCGATGGCCATGCTTGAATAATCGAATCGCAGTTTCGGTATGTCCCTGCAAGATCTGTTCACTGTAAGTTGCATGGCTCTATAAATGTGGATAATGGTCAAACTTGCCTCAATGCAAACGAATACTAGACAAGACACTAAGTGGACATGCGACAGCGAGCTATGAGAAGCATGTAGCTCCTTGATGGACAGATTGTAATGCTTCAAGGCAAATGGACTCTTATCCCCGGGCTTGCCATTTGTAAAGGCCTCGTGATATGCCGAAAACGAAACCAGTGCATGGGAAATGCTGGGCTCGTACTGAGCAACCTGCAATACACTAATCCCCCAAAACTCATCGGGGAAGAAGGAAGTTAGTTGAGATAGGGTGCGCTCGATAAAGAACTGGATAGATCGCGCTTCTTGGGGGTTGCGGTATCCAGCACTGACAGTCTGGATCGGTGGCTGCTGCTGTAGCACCTGCTCTATTGCTGCTTCTTCGTAGCCGTCACAGGTGCGGCCAGTAGATGTGCCTATCAAATCATTAGTCTCACCGTTACTCAGCGCTCGCCAGCTGTCCTTACACCTTAGACATGAGGGCCGTGCCTCGTCACATTTCACACGACGGACTAGATCATGTAAGCAATCTGCGCTGATCCCTACTTCTGGTGGCTTACTCCTGTGGTGTCCATTAATACGTGGCACAGTTCATCAGCGGCGTGGACTCACCTGCAGGTCAAGCATCCAGCCCGACTTCTCTGCGTTCTAGCTCGCACTCGCTGCCCCGGCTTTACCTTTGTCATTGATTTGTTTTGTTTGTTGATGTACGCGTGCAAGCAAGGCCGCCCGCGTAGAGGCCTCTATGTCTTCCCGCAGACTCGATTTCATATCTCAGCTGACGTAGACTAGAGGCTTAGGTGGAGCTGCCCAGACGAGCCGGCCAATCAATTACCTGTCGGTTAGCTATTTCTGATTAAAATGTCTGAGAGTTGGAAACAGTCTATACCCTCTTAAGTTTAGTCTTCTGCCCCAATCAACCCAGCCAGCATCGTCCAACAGTCTGTGGACAGCCGTTAATAAGCTAGCTGCAACTCGAGACTTCATTTCAAGTCATAGCTTAGAGGCATGATCCCGAGCTGGATTGGTCTAACCGGACCTGATATAAGCAGTGAAAGACTTTGCGCTAAAACATTACACACATGGTGGACACATGGTCAGAAAGTAAATATTCACTTGGGGAGACTCTAATTAATTGACTTAAAAATATTAAAAATTAAAGAAACCATGAACTATTGCTAATCCAAGTCCCATCGCCTAAGTGTTATACATAGATCCTGTAATCTTTACCGTTTATCATCTACATGAAGAAAGCAAGGGCAGCTGGGAGAACCAGCATGAAGCCACTGCGAACCACGCTGGCACCACTGACGGGAACGGGAGTGGTGGAGACGGGAGTCTCAGCAGCGGGAGGAACAGATCCAGGCTGAGAGACAGCGGGAGGAGGTGCGTAGCCAGCGGTAGTGACGGGGGCGGGAACCACGGGAACGGCGGTGGTAGGAACAGGAGCTGGGTAGACGGGAACGTGGGTGGAGACGGTTCCGTTGCTGGGAGGGTAAGGTGCGCTGTGAGCAGGAGGGGCGACGGGCTTGCCACCCGTAGGCTTCTCGGGAGTAGGGTATCCGGCGGTAGGCTTCTCAGGAACGGGAGACTTGCCAGTGGGCTTTCCAGGGACAGGGACCTCAGCAGTAGGCTTCTCCTCACCCTCGGTAGTAGGAGCAGCGTGGCTGGGGACCTCATAAGCCTTGGTGCCGGGAGAAGTAGTGGTGACGACCTGGAAAGTAGACTGGGCCTTGGAAGGATGAGCAGTCTTTCCCTCCTCGGGGCAGTAGGTGGTGGTGTCGACGATGGTGACGGTAGGAGCAGGAGGGGGAGTAGTAGGAGGGTGGAAGGTCTTGGTAGTTCGGGTCTTGCAAGGCACGATCGTGGTGAGAGTGTCAGTGAGGGTGGTGACGGGAACGTGGACCTTGGTGGAGTGAGCAGTGGTGGTCGCAGGGACAGCGCCGGTCTCTGTAGCGGGGCAGACGTAGGTGCTCTTGATGATGGTGGAGGTGACGATCTTCTGGGTGTAGCGGGCAGGGCAGTTGATGACGGAGGCAGCGCAGCTGGTTATGGTGTAGACGTGGGTGGAGGTGACGGTGCTGGTGACATCGCCGGTGGTCTGGGGCTTGGCGAGAGCGGAAGAGGAGCCAGGGCCACCGGGGTAGGCACCAGAACCAGATCCAGTAGTCTCGGCACCGGCGGAAGCACCGGAGCTAGAACCGGAACCCGGGACGGGGTAAGCACCGGAGCCGGATCCAGTAGTCTTAGCGCCGGCAGGAGCAGAAGATCCAGAGCCAGAGGCACCGGGGACAGGATAAGCACCTGATCCAGATCCAGTAGTCTCAGCACCAGCAGAGGCGCCAGATTCAGAACCGGAGCCAGGGACTGGGTAAGCACCTGATGAACCAGTAGTCTCAGCGCCGGCGGAGTAAGTCTCAGAGCCAGAAGAAGCACCAGAGCCAGAGCCAGAACCGGTGGATTCGGCACCAGCAGGATAAGTCTCCGAGCCAGAGGCACCTGATCCAGCACCAGTAGTCTCAGAAGAACCAGAGGCACCAGGGACAGGGTAAACACCTGATCCGGAACCGGTAGTCTCAGCTCCGGCGGAAGCAACAGATCCAGAGCCAGTGGTCTCTGCACCAGCAGGGTGAGTCTCGGAGCCAGACGCACCAGGAACGGGGTAAGCGTCAGAAGAATCAGCAGTGGCAGAACCGGTAACATCAGCGGAGCCAGAAGCATCAGCAGAACCGGTGGCATCAGGAAGAGCAGAGTCCGTAGTAGAGTCAGAGCCACCAGCAGGGACTGTGGAAAGAGTAGCGACCTCAGTGGAAGTAGGGTTGCCTTGCTGCTCAATGAAGCCACCAGGAGTACCGCGGTTAGGCTGGCAAACCTTGGCCTGAGCAGCAGTAGCAAGGGTGATGGTCAAGGTAGGAGCAAGGCTGATGTCAAGAATGTCGCCAACCTCAACGTTGAGCTCGACAGCGAGACCAAGAGTGAGAGCAATGAGCTCATCGACGGAGACGGCGCAGTTGTCGGTGGCGATGAGAACAGCAGTGTACTCGAAAAGGCTGACCCAGACAGCAACCTTAGCACCAGCCTCGATGTCGAGAACAGGGATGTTAAGCTCGGCCGAAAGATCGATCTCGGTTCGGAGACGGAGGCCAAGAGTGAGAGAAACCTCAGCAGAGAGGTCGACCTCGGCAGCAACGCCGATGGGGAGAGCCTTGGCAACAAGACCCTCCAGGGAGACGTCAACAATCTCCTTGGTGAGAAGAGAAACCTCAACGAAAGCCTCCTCACCGAAGGCAAGGTAAACACCAGCGGATAGGTCAATAGCAGCATCAACACCAACAACAAGGTCAAGAGCGAGAGCAGCACCGGCCTCAGCCTCAAGAAGACCAGGGACCTCAAGCTGAAGAGCAGCAGAAGCGAAAAGTTCAATGGACTCGTGAACAGCAGCGGAAGCAGAGATGTCAAGCTCGACGTAAGCCTTGATAGCACCAAGACCAATACGCACACGAGGCTCCTTCAGGAAGTCCTCCACAAGCTCGAGAGTAGCCTCACCCTCGATCTGAGCTTTGGGAAGGTTAAGACCAAGCTTGATGGCGGCAGCAGCGCCAGAAGCAGGAGCAGCGATACCGTCGAAGAGAACGTGGTTCTCCCAGCTGTTGGCCAAGTTGCAAGTAGAAGGAAGACCACCCTTCTGGCTAGCGGCAGACGTGGTGGGGGCTAGATCAAGGCCCTTGGAGGTGGTGTCAGCGGCGGATGAAGCACCACTTCCAATCGAAACATCGACACCGAGACCAAGGCCGAGGCCGAGACCGTGAGGCGAGGCAGTGGCAACAGCCACAAGACCCCCCAAAGCGGGAATCAAACTAGAAAAATGCATCTTTTAATAAACAAATGTAAATGAGTGACTGGAGCGTGAAACGCTTCCGAATAAGTGAGTGAAAAGAGAGTGACTAAGTTAAAAAAGAGTGCAGAAAATTAGAGAAGACGAGAACCAAACGACGAGCAGAACAAGAGCATTTTAAAGGAGGAACACAGTACCACGTAACTGTCGAACCATCTCCTTGACGATGTCACCTCGTGAAGCGGGCGGGAGTTGAAAAGCGGTGACAATTATATCCGGCGATCGCTATTTAACACCCATGCCGTGCGCCTTGCCATATTGGGGAATTCTCCTGTCAACCATGTGGAGTTGGGGTGCACGCGGGATGAATTAGTCTGGGCCTCGGAGACTTTTCAATGGAGATGTTTCCACATGCTGGCGAATAGGAGCAGCATGTTTTGTTTCGGGGGTTATGGTGATCACAACCGTTGAAACAAGAGGATGGATCAAGAGTGGCTTTTTTCATCCCAGTTGGGGATTTGATCTGTTATACTATGATCGCCGTATGCTCATCCGTTATGAGACTATCGAGATTGAAGACTGACGTCGAGCGGTCTATCTAACGAGGGATAACGGATGTACGGAGTAAAGAGATTTACTTTTTCCCGTGGTTCAGTTGAGGTCTGAGCGTACATGAAAACTGCCAGTCAGCGAGATGACTATGAACTGAGACAAAATTTGACAGGAGGGTCCAAGAGCCGATAAGCCACGGCACAACGGCAGCACAGCCAAAATTTTATCATCCGGTCTAGAATAAACTCGTTCGCCCGCAGCGTAAACACAGCCATTGATGTCTATTCCTTCGTCAGGGCGCAAACTTCGGCTGCGACTCTAGCCTCACAGGGGTAAGTGGACCGAGCCAAGCCGCAATGACACGAGTTGGGCTTGGGAGATCATGTCTTGGAAATGCCACGAGGCGAGATTTATTTGTATTGAGCGTGGCGCAGGGTTGGACCCTGAATGGTGCGAGTCGTGCAGGAAATGCCAATTTCCTTACTAAACTCTCGACAAGTTTTGCTTTTTGACAGATTTGGAGAAGAAGTGTTTTGACCAATTAGTTGATCTGGGATAGAGTTTGTTGTTACGTAGAAGCTTTTGGGCTACGCGTGGTTGAACTGCCAGGGTTGTATTCACTGTGGCCGTGAAACTCTAGGAAATTGGATTGGTATGGGCTTTGGTGGTTACCCTATAGACAACGGCCAACTCCCGAAGACGGGGGATCCGACAGCAGAATCTGGTCTGTGAAGCCATTCTAATTAAGGATAATATTCTGGGGAGTATTGAAAACGGGTAAGATTGTGGACTGTTTGTTTCTACCTACACATTCTCGACCAGTAATGTCAGTAGTGTGTAAATTAACTCTGGAGATTGAAAGTACGCAACACCATAAAATACAGGTTAATTGAGTTTGGGATTCGTTCGGCGATATCGAAATATCTGCTGCGGTGTGCTTTAAACTGAAGATTCAGATCCTTAAATTGATTGATTACTTGTTTTGAACTCACCTGTGCCCTGCGCATGTCTACCAAATTGGGATCCTGTTGCCGAGACATAGACACTCTGTTCACTAGCCCAGTATCCGTATATCCGAGAGGTTTGGTATCTTATTAATAATAACGTCTAAAAATATCCTGCGTCTATTAGGCCGATCAGATTATAAGTCCTCATTTCTATCATCCTCCTCCTTCTTCTTTGACCCGCCATCGAGACCCTCAAACAGATCAACACCCCAATCCTTCCCAGGATTCAAAAATCTATACCTCTCATCCTTCTTCGCCACCTCCTTCAACTCCCCCTCAGTGAATGTGATATCCTGCGATCCAAAGTTCTCATCAATGTACTTCTCATGCGTACTCTTGGGAATCACAACAGTACCCCGCTGCTGTCCCCAAGCCAACACCGTCTGCGCCACCGTCGCGTTCTTGCTGCCTGCGAGCTTTGTCCAGAATTCATCGTGCAGAATGCTCGGGATATCCGGGTTGTAAGTTGGGTTTGTGTTGGCGAGTGGTGAGTATGCAATGACTTTGATGTTTTCGCTGTTGTGAAAATCCACAAAGGATTGTTGTTGTAGATAGGGATGCGTTTCGAATTCGTGCGCGTAAGGGCGGATGGTGGCGATTTTGAGAATGGTCTTGATGTCCTTTGGCGCAAAGTTGGAAATGCCAATGTTGCGCGTTAATCCATCGCGGATGAGCTCCTCCATAGCCTTCCAGGTATCCACGATGGAGGTGTCATTGTCGAGGTCCTTGGTATCGGGAACCCAAGCGACGGGCCAGTGAATGAGGTACAGATCCAGGTACTCGACGCCCAGATTGGCGATAGACTTTTCAATGGCTTTGCGCACGAGATCAGGTCGATGATCCGTGTTCCAAAGCTTACTCGTGACCCAAATCTTATCGCGCGACACGCCGGATGCCCTGATGCCCTGCCCAACCTCCTCCTCATTTCGGTAGATAGCGGCAGCGTCGAGGTGACGATAACCCGCCTTCAAGGCATATTCCACCGCATGCGCGACCTAGACTCCCATTAGCACTGCAATCTTCGTGAACCTCGTATTCGAAAACTCACATCTCCCTTGTTAGCCAACCAAGTCCCCAGTCCAAACGACGGAATCGGGTGGGTTTCGTTCCCGGTCTGCACAGCGGGGGGTCCGCCACTCAGTGACGTGGCCACTGAGAGAATGGTATACGTGACGACGCTCACGGCCGTGAGGAACGAAAATGCCCTTACGAAGCTCATTTTGTTTCTTGTGAGAATGAGCGATGAGTGAGGGTTGGTAGGTGAAGAAGTTGATGACTCGTGATGAGGAGAATTATCAGTCACTTTTTTTTTTGCCGCAGGCCGAGCATCCGGTTGGTTAGTGGAGTGAGCACGGAACTGCAGGGGTTCAATGATGTCATTACATAAGCGGAGATGACGATGACAACGAGGCTGGCGAGACAAGGTTTGGCGATGGCATCATGTGACTTATTCAAGGCGTTATTGTGATGAATCGTTATAAACATACTTAATGTATTGATTGAGATTTGCTTGGTGGTGAGAATGATGTTGTCATAACTTAAATCATATCTTCAATACGTCATTGACATCAGGGTAGGTCACGAGCCTTTATGGTTGAAGAAAAAGAAATGGGTATTCTATTGTTATGTGATGTTAGTATTCTACACTCTATAATGACCGTTCCAAATGCATCTGATGTTTCCACAGCTCATCCAGTAATCTGCCCGCACCGCAAATGACAACTCCGACATAAGCCTCTCGCCCAAAACAACATCATCGCTTCATGCTCGAAACCACTCAAGAGGCCAGTCTCAAGTGCATCTCAGCCACCATATTCGGCCCGACATCCAAGCCCCAACACCCAAGCCACTTAGTGACCAGCCGAGCCAGAGTTGGAGTTATCAGCACAAGACCACGGGCTCGAACCCCCATTAGCCTTCATCGAGTTGTTGATACCAACAATCGAGCCGTAGGTACCCGCAACCATCATAAAGGTTCCAGCCACGATGACAAAGACACTCCAGCAAACCATAAGACACCACTTGAGTGATTTTTCAGTCTTGCCCTTATGCCAGTTGTCGAAAAGCCAGAAGCAGCCGTATGGTTGGAAGCACATCAGCGTGCCGAGAAGCGCTCCGATGAGAGACACCAAGCCGCCGAAAACAGGGATGGCACTGGCGATGATATACGCGATGATGGTCACGCTTCCTGTACAGGCTAACCAGGTACCCCAATGCACGATGCCGTTGGAGTTGAGATGCTTTGTGCCGCGCAATAAGCGAATGAACATGTATTTGGCGGGGATCTTGGCAGGTTAGTATAGATCACTTGGAAGATGAGGAGACACTCACGTGAGTCATAAGCATGGCAGTCACGATAAGACCAGGTAGGGCGAATCCATAACAGACTTTCTTCATGAGAATGCCAGCTGAACCGAGAGCAGGGGACGTAACATAAGAACCGCAGTAGTAGTAAACCACGATTCCAATGGTGATGTATGTGACCGTCACGATCGATTGACAGGTCAGTAGCGAGCGGGTGTAGTGCTTCGGTTCGCGCATCTCAGCAGCGATCTGGAAGAACGCAGGTGTGCCTGAGAACGCAAAGATATGCGATGACACAGCCGTGATACCGTCGACGAAGCTAGGGTTGTTGAAGAGCTTCCAGTCAGACTCCCAGTGTCCTCCCTTCGGAGCAGCCGCAGGTCTGTCCTGCACGCCCACAGCGACAGTGACACAAAAGACTAATTTCTCGTGTTACCAAACTTGATCTCGTGAGATGAAGGGGCTTGAACTTACTGGCAGTCATGATGCAGACGAGTCCGATCCACGCCAACCAGCCAATCTTGCCGAGGGTGCGGATACTAGCAAAGAAGAAGCCCAGAATAGCTGCCACGGCAACGAACACAGCTGTGCAGGCTGCGTGTGAAGAGACCGAGTTGAGACCGATTGAAATACCGAGCATCGCTGAGCCAGCAACGAAGATCCAGTCTGCGAGTCATCAGCACCCCCCAGCCTCCCCTAGTCACTGAGGAATGATGCTTACATAGCATAAAGACAGTCGCGAGGACTTCACGACCAATCCGCCCAAACATCAACTGGCCTGCATCGTCGATACCGTAAACCTGCGGATGTCGTCGCTTAAACACGCCGATCATGTAGTCTGACCATGTTGTGATGGCTGACACGACGATCAGACATATGATTCCGGGGATGAGGCCTAGAGCGTCAAAGGTCTGCGGGATTGATAAGACTCCAAGGCCGATTTGTGTTTTAGTCATGAGTGCGACGGTGGCGATCCATCCGACCTGGGTACTAATTAGTAGTTGTAAAGGAAAACGGACCGGGATTCGTACGTTGCGGTAGTTAGGACCGTCTTCTGAAACTTCACCAAAGATGGCGTCGATTGTTGTTCCCTCCTGGGTACTTCTCGAGGGAGAGCGCTGAAGATCATCGACACCCTCGATATCGCGAGGGAGTTCTTCCTTCTTCGCCATGATGAGTATCTTTTAACGAAACGTTTTCTTCAGATAAAACGGTGACTTGGTTAAGTGAACGTATGGAGAAGGACAAGAGTCTGGAACGGGATGTAGAATCTGGGGAAGATGGAGCCGGGAGCGTNNAATCTGACGCTTTCTATGACTACAAGAAACTGAATTACCCCGGATTATAACTTGATCGTGTATCTCGCCCTGCTCCACTATGACTCCATGTCACTATCATCCGGCGTTTCCATGTCTGGGGAGGGTCCTGGTGGGTTCAACGGGGCCTGGGGACGAGATAGGTCGTCTTCGGTGAGACTTGTCGACCAATTAACTTTTGCGTGATATAATCTTTCTGTTTGGGACAGATTACTGTATCTCATGTCTCACCTTGAAGATAGTCATTCGCAATAATATTGGAGATGTGTTATCAGTATTCCCATTATTCCCTGGAGGATCATCAATCAATGCCATGTAAACAGATAAAATAACGCCGACAACGATAAAGCCTAAACTCTATTTCCAAACTCTCAGACATGATCATTTACCCACTTTGAGATGATTTGCAAGTCTAGCCGAAGTCCTGTGGTCAAAGTGTCATTAATCCCTAATCATCCCTCCGTTCATT
This sequence comes from Fusarium sp. NRRL 53293, assembly GCA_013759125.1. Taxonomy (NCBI): domain Eukaryota; kingdom Fungi; phylum Ascomycota; class Sordariomycetes; order Hypocreales; family Nectriaceae; genus Fusarium; species Fusarium sp. NRRL 53293. Next base: position 90,622 of record JABSTN010000359.1, on the reverse strand, counting down.
ACTCGCGAAACCGTCCAATACTCAAAGATCACCACGGGGTCTCGGAGAAAATACATAAAAAACGCTCAAAATGTTCAATACCCACTTTATACGTTACAACCCCCTTGGTTTATGTCGATCAGCCTGGGTTCGGTATCACGGCGTTGAGGGCCGATCACGCTAGCGCCGGGCTCCGGCGTCGTGGCAGTTCTCTGACAAAAACTTGTGTCGCTGCCACCGAAAAACAAAAATGAGGCATATTTGCCACGTTTATGAAGTTGCAGTGTGAGGCATTTGTCATTTTTGTGCCTGACAATCCCGAGTTTATTCCTCGGGGGATATGCTGCAAGAATGCTTCTGGAAGAGTCGGCTGCATGCTTCGAGATTTCTGTGGATCTTGGCGGGGTTGGAATATGTCGAGTTTGCAAATCGATAACTCTGTTTGGAAGGGCTCGGGGGCTGATGCCGGGGCCCATAACGGACTTTAGTTGTGAGAACCGGGTTATAAATTACATAAGGATATCCTACAGTGGGCAACTGGACATGCTCTGGGGATGTTCTATTGCTAGGTACTCCTTTCGTTCAACATGCTATATCCTTTCAGAGCCTATGTGTTGGTGGGATATCATACGTTGAGTACTTATTGCTACCGTAAAGAGAGTCATGCAAGTAATGGCACGCTGGTCATCGTGATGGTAATGTAACGCTATGCGGAATCAACCCGATGTGAAACATCGTCAGCTTCCTGATCGTAATACGAGATGTCTGCATTTCAGCTGCCATGGTTTGGCTCTGGGGTAACAGGCTTATCTCTCGATGATCATGTCGTCATCAGCAGCATAAGCTTTCGGCATTCCCGACACCCGCTGATCGACTATCTATCTTATTCCCCTTCATGGAGGGCAGCGCTTGCATAAACATGCTGTCAGCATGAATCCATCAACTCAAATAATCCATGGCTAGCAACAATACGGCAAGAATACCCTCAGTGGGTATGAATGTCTGACAGCGAATGGGGAGTATATCATGGACCTCGGGCCCGCCGATTCATGATAAGAGCACGTTCCTCAGAGTTACCCATGTTCCTTCGGCTCGAGATGCGCTGCGAAAAGTGAGGCGAGCACTGTACGGGGTAAGAATTTTGCCGTCAAGAATGCTGAGGCCAATTTGAGTGGTTGGTTCAGAAAGTAACGGAAACGGACGGTTGCATCAAGACATAGGTAGTTATATGGAGATGCCAGGGGCTTCATGGTTGCCAGTCGGGTAAGTATCCGTCGTATTTCTCCATTCAACGTTTCAGACAGCTGGATGTCGCCCCGAGAAGCGGGTATCTTGCTCAGGTTCGATTTGATATGCGTCTAACGATGCTGGTATTAGATAACGGTTTGGTTCCGTTGAAGTGCGGGTTCGGTTCCCGAAAAGTGGCCATGGAGCTTCACGGGTGTAGAAGCCGGTAACAGGGGATAACATGTAGAAAACTGTTTTTGGATTGTTTTTACAGGCTAATCTGATGCCGAAACATGTCCGGGCATAACGAGCATCTATACTAACCGGCCGTATTTTCGCAGCTGCTTTATGGGTTTAACATGTTAGCGATATTCTCTTTGGCTTCTTCGGCCTTTGCGCCATTATGGGATGAAATCACTCGTTCAGTTACACCCCAGAGCTCGAGATAGTTCTGTATGAGCTAAGCCAAAGCCATTGATCGCCAACTCACATCACCCCTGCATCAAGGAGCAGTCGGTACTTTATATGAAGCAGGTGAAACCATATATTTATAGCGACGGTAACATGAACTAAATTTCTCTCGTCGATAGTTAGGTCCAACTTAAAAGACCCCTGATGTCTCTTCTCTTTGTGTGCCAGATATAAGACGAACATGATAAGATGTAAAGCGATGTATCTGTAGATTGATCGACAAACAGCACGGCAAACAGCACTGCCTGTTTATCTGGAACTAGAGAATCCGCATTTTCGTTATTAAATGTGCATATAAATCTTGGAGCAAAGACCCTATTGAAGAAAAAGAAGCCTATTAAACGTTGGGCACAGTTATCGAGAAAGGAGTGACACCAGGAGGGCTGCCACTTCCAATATACCAAAACTAAGTTTTCTCTCCAGCATTACTTCCATTCACATCCGTGTAAGTTGGTTATGCATCATTCCCTACGAGTTTAGTGCAAAACAGCACTTCATCATAGTATTCTTCATAGTTTGACATGAGAACACTACATAAAACAGCGCCAATGTCAATATGGCACTTCAAGTACTCGAATGTTTCGTTGGGGCCGGTGTTGCTGGGATCGTAGTACGCGACTAGGGTCGGCATGCTGGGTCGAAAGCGAGGTAGGATGTAAGCTCAATATTTAATTAGGGCTATTGGTTGTTTAGATTTCCGCCGTTAGCGAGGATGGAGTGGGTTAGGTTCGCGGCTGGTGCAGTAGTAGGGGTACTAGAAGCCTCCGAAGTCGTTTCATCAGACACTTCAGTGGTGCTGGAAGCCTCAGAGGTCGTTGCATCAGATCCTTCAGTAGTGCTAGAAGCCTCCGAAGTCGTTGCATCAGATTCTTCAGTGGTGCTAGAACTCTCCTCTGTTGTCTCAGAAGCCGCAGCAGTGGTGCCAGAAGCCCCCGGGGTTGTTATAAGAGACACTTCAGTGGTGCTGGAAGCATCCTCTGTTGTCTCGGAAGCTGCGACAGTGGTGCTGGAAGCCCCCGAGGTCGTTTCGTCAGACACTTCAGTAGTGCTGGAAGCCTCCGAAGTCGTTGCATCAGATTCTTCAGTGGTGCTAGAACCCTCCTCTGTTGTCCCAGAAGCTGCGGCAGTGCTGCCAGAAGCCCCCGGGGCTGTAGTAACAGACACTTCAGTGGTACCGGAATCATCCTCTGTTGTCTCAGAAGCTGTGGCGGTGGTAGTGTCCTCCACCCTCGGTGTTACAATCACTGTAACAAGGCTAGTCTGAACGGATGTTATCCTCGCAGTAGCTCTAACTAAGGCTAACCGTTAGCAGCCGCCATCTGTCCAGAGGATTTAAACACACCTGTCGTAGTCTTTGCCTGGCAAGGAATAGCAAAGGCTGCGTTGGCCATAAGGCTAACAGCCAAAAGAAAGAACCTACAAGAGTGCATGGTAGGTTGATTTGAGAATTGAAGACTTGGATGGATCTGAAACGAAGGGGGACTGTTTGGTCTTCTACTGTAGCGCAGCAGTCTGATCATATACCTGCGAGAATCAGGATGATCGCATCATAGACGAAACTATGTGTCCAATGGCTTGTTTATTGAGAGTTAATATTGGCCACGGGAAAAACAGGGTCTATTCTGCCTGAAAGAGGGAAAAGGCAATGTGTTATTTTGACCGAGTGGCTTAGATCTACCCTGCTGGAAGTTGATTGAATGTGCCGACCAAATGAATGCATCGTGGCGCATGAATGGTTGACGAAGGCGGCGGGATGTAAGGCGCACGACGAGAAGAGGAAACGCAAGACCAAATAGAATAGGAGAAATCAGCGATTGATGGCAATCACGAATAAAAAGGCTTTGTCATTTTTGTTCAGCTCGTCTCCTAGAATCGATATACTTCTCAAACTCTGTGATCAATGACTAGCTTCTCGCGACTCACTTTGCCATTCCAAACATCGCGAATGCCTTGAGTCCCCTCCTCCACTCCCTTCAAGATCCTAAACCTCGGCGCCTCCCAATACTGTTCATGGTTCTCAGCCAGCCAATGAATACCCTGTTCGATGCGCTTCTGCCACTCGATAACCCTATTCTCCTCCTTCTTCCTCTCCTCGTCGCTTCGGTCTTGAGCTTCAATTGCAAAGTCAACTTGTTCGACAACCCTGACACTCAAAGTGAACTTCCACGTCGGGTCCTTCTTCACGAGAAGAGTTGATACTAGACGAAGTTCCTCTGAGGGTACGTTGGGATCACAGCACTGGCGGGAAAGGCCTGGTGAGCTTTGATCATATTTATCCTCCAAGGCCTTTTCTTTTTCAGGTGTAAGACCTTCGAAAACACCGAGACCGGCGCAAACTGTGTCGAAAACAGTCTTCAGTGACTTGCCCGACCTTTCCAGATATGTATGTATATCCTTCACAACTGTAGTACTTCGATAGTCAAAGACTTCATCGGCACCAAGCCTCTTCAAGACTTCATGGTTCTGGGGTGAAGCAGTCGTGATAATGGGACAGAAACCAGCTGCCTTGGCAATCTGAATAGCAGCCTGGCCAACGGCTCCAGCACCGCCCCAGACAAGAATCGGCTCGTTCTTCGGATCGTCGCCAGTGATGCCAGCGAGCGGGAAGCCATACCCTGCCACATTGAACAGAGCATCAAAGGTAGTTGCACTGCCAACGACAAGCGTTACAGCGGTGATAGGATCGAGATGCGCAGGCCTCTCAAAAGCCATGAGAGGTTCCGCCAAGAGGAAGCTCTGATGCGCACCGAGATAATTAGGTCGGTGATCATACGGCAGCGATTGTCCAAAGATTTCTTGGCCGACTTTGAAGGGAGATTCAGGCCCAACTTGTCGAATGATGCCGGTGTATTCGTAGCCAGCGACGTATTCTGACATATTCATGTATGAGTGGCGAGTATCAGCTGGGTTGATGGCTGAGTATTGCACTTCTACAAGAGACTGTGCCTTTTGCGGGACATAAGGCTCTTCGATAGTGCGAATCTCATGTTTGCCATTTGCAAGCATGTAAATAGCTTTTTTTAAGCGTGGCATATTGGTAGTTTCTTTCAAGAAAGCGTGTAAATTGAGGTTGATACACCAAAAAGCTCGCGTTCTTCAGTCGTTGTTAAATACTCTAGCATAACGTTGCTTGATGGGTCAACTTTGACCAATCAACTTGTCGATGGTGAGGGTGAAACAAAGAACGCTGACGACCGGAAATTCCGTTCGGGTTCGCTTGGCGATAACGTTATGCGTTACAAAACATCTAACCGAAAAAAGTCTCGACAGCGCCTCGAAGTGACGTGAGAAAGGCCTCAAATCACGATATAGGACGTTGAATTAATAATGCACTCTGTGATCTGTTTATCTGAACGTCGGAGTATTTACATGACCATTATCATTGGTTCATCGCAAGGCTGTTCATTCAATAACCTTCTGCGCTTGGGACCATTAGCACAAATAACAGATCGACAAAAGAACTGAGAAAAGCACTTAATTGCCGCGTCGACCTTTTTTGTCTCTATTTGTTTTCGCCCATACCTATCAACTCACTCATGTACTGGGACAAAGAGGCATACCAACCAATTTTGCAATTCGATACCGATAGTTCTATTTGTTGGGCCCTTTGAGATTTAGAAGTGACCCTGGATTTCAGTGCGTCGAAGTTGGGTAAATTCCCGTCTACCCCATAGGCCAAGTGACCAGGTCAGTGGCACAGTCATCAACCCTAACGCGACCATGAGGTAGACACCTGGCTGCAGACCGCCATTGGCGTCATTCATATACCCGCAGCCGATTGTTAACACAGCTCCCAACAACTGCCCTATACCCCACATGGCCGCGAGAACAAGCTCTGGTTTGAGCGGGTATATAATTTCCGTAACAAACTCGACCGCCACGCCATTGGGTGCAATCACTCCGATACTAATGATTGTGCTGATACTATACAGGAATCCGACGTTTCCAGATGAGCTAGCCCAAAGGAAGGCGATCGGGCCAGCGCCATCCAATAAAGCGAGTCCCTTCAGCAAGACAAGATGACATCTGAACAGATCTGCAAGCCTTCCGGCGACAAGAGAAACTGCCAAACCTGGGACGATAAGCAGGAGACCTGCCACAACACATTGGTCGATCGTGAACCCGTATGGCATACATATTTGGAAAAGAAGAAAGGATATCGCATTGAAGACTCCCGATGTGAGTGCAAAAGAGATACCTGCGAGGTAGATTTCGACCCTCGAGAGGAGCATCTTTACTTCCTGTAAGTGAGATAAAGATGTATCTTGCACAATATTTTGAGCTGGAGGGGTAGGAGGCTTTGGCGGAATGAAAGGAATCGTGACGCAGATAGCCGATAAAAAGATACTCTGATACAAGATTCCCCGTATCACATCATCTTTGGACTGTATCCATGCCGCCATGATGAACTGCCCGACCGTACTTCCCAGGATTGTAGCTAGTCCGGAGACTGCTGTGGCGGTGGCTCTACTTCCAGATCGAAACCATGCATCTGAGAAAGGAGCTGCGAGGATGAGAGAGAAGGGCTGTCCCATGGCGATAACACAGTGTCCTGTCAAAGCCATGCTGAAGCTTTTGACTCGAGTACCTCCGTACATCAGCCACGTACCGCTAACCATGAAAGCACCAGAGACAATCATGGAAAGCTTCAGTCCTCTTCGTGCGACAAAGGACGCTGGGTACTGGGCTACAAGAGCAGCGAGGAAGAAGGATGTAGAGAACCAGTTGACCGCGGGCACTGAGCTTCCGAAGTGCTCAGCTGCAAAGTCCACAACCGGTGCTAAGTCAATCCAGGCTATAGTGAAGCAAAGGTTGAGAACAAAGAGCTGTGCCATTGCGATAAATCTCCGCTTGTAGGTTTTTGGCGGAGCCACGTCGTTTCCCAGTATCGTGCCCTGGCTGGTAGAGGAGCATGGCTCCAAATTATGAGGCGGCTTAGCAGCATCGTTCTTGCAGTCGTCTTTGGTAGGTGAAATAGCCATTTAGAAGACCAAGATTAACGTTAAAATACTTCGTTATCTGGGGCAGATTATGGGTTGGGGGTGATTGTAGACAGATAGTCGATATGCTCAAGGCTGACTCTTATAAGTACTAGTGTAAGCTGTTCATCTATATCTGCCACAAGGCGTCACTCATACTACAATTTATACTGCGTAATACCATTTTCAAAGATAGACATTATTTTTTTAGCGCGACTAGGCTGATGCATAGCGGCGACCAAGATGAGGGGAAGCTCTACCGCGACTCTTGTGACCAGCCCTTCTGCCCCTAATCAAAAGGTTTAATAGCCTTATCAACCAAGGGCCTGCAGCCAAGAGTCCTCTAACATATGGCTACTTATCTCGCCGAGCTAAGCAAGCACAAGTCTTTCTGCCCGAGCCGTCAAATGAGGTAAATGGGTGCGTAAGCCTTCACGGGGTACTTGGGATTTGGAAATTCTTGCGGAATTCCGACAACTTCGGTCGGATTGAACAGAGCAAGTGAGTTTGACAAGCGGTCAATGTTATTCGGTGTACCCCGCTTCGACTCGGAATGTCCGAAATGGTCTATATTTTCCATGCTTCATGTTATTATTGACGCTGTTTACGGCATTTGGCTACTGACGGCAGCCGCGGAGTCCGTGATCCCATCAGCGCTATCTTTGAATGACACAAGCTCGGCCTTTGGCTTTTGGCGAAAAGAGCATCGTTGTATCTCCATCTGACAAAGTGGCCCAATAACAAAGTGACCCAATAAAGGTGTGCCTACTTAATCTACACGAGATGACCTACTAACAGGACTTTTCAATCAATACCGAAACTTGAACTCTTAAGAAAACAGTCTTACTTATATCTACAATGAAATTTGAGAACCTCCTCGCGGCTGCATTCATTGGAAAGGGCTTTGCCCAGGCTTCTGGGACTTCAGCGTGTGTCAAAGCGGTCAGTAACCAGCCACGCCTAACCAGACATTTCTGAGAGTTGTGTTAGTGCGACGATGTCGCCAAGTTGTTTCCCAAACAGATTATCACTCCGCCCTCCCCAGATTTCCAACGCGCCCAGCTTGAATACTGGAATGGTCCACAAAGAACTACCGCACCGGCCTGTTTCTTTCAACCCACGAGCGCGGATCAAGTCCAGGCTGCCATCAAAAAGGTGACGCAAGCCAAATGCCCCTTTTCCATCAAAGGGAGCGGGCACTCTTCTAACTTCGGTGGTTCGAGCATTCAAGGAGGATTTCAGTTCGATCTTATCAACATTGCACATCACGACATCGTGGACGACGGCCGGTCGGTAAGGATCGGACCAGGTAACCGGTGGGGACCTCTATTTTCGTTTCTCGAAGAGCATGGGTTAACAGTCGCTGGTGGGCGGGATTCTGGTGTTGGCGTGCCTGGTTTTTTATTTGGCGGTAAGTCTTGCCCATTCTAAAAGTCTTCCTGCACATTAGAAAGGCAATCGACTGATGAGACGGCGGTGAACCAGGCGGTATATCCTATTTCGCGGGTCGGCATGGATGGGGCGTGAACCAACTGACATCGACCGATCTGGTGCTGGCAGACGGTACTTTAATCACAGTCGATAGCACGTCGCATCCTGATCTCCATAGAGCTCTTCAAGGCGGTGGTGCTCAGAACTTTGGTATAGTGACAAGTTTGACCATGAACGCTTTCAAATGTGGCGGAATGTGGGGTGGAATAAAGGTTGCCACCGCGGACAACTTTGAACATGTTTTCAACGCCTATGACAGTTTTGTGAAGGAGGTACCATACGACGGAAACGCACACATGTTTATGGATTTTGCCAGCGTCAACGGCACTTTGATCGTCGCTCAGTATATGTACTATGCTGAGCCAGTCAAGAACCCTAAGATATTCGACGTCTTCCGTCCTGTCCCAGCTGTGATGGATACTTTACGAATCGCGACCCACTCCGACTTCGCCAAGGAGATGGAACAAATCACAGACACGAGAGCGAAGCGCAACCTATACTGGACACGAACATTCAGCCTCGACATTGAGTTGATCAAGTCTATATACGATCTCTGGGTCAAGATAAGTGACGCTTATGCAGAGCGATTAACAGCAGCTCTGGATGCACAGCTCATCTACCCCAAGATGCGGAAGGGCTCGGGCGCGGGTAGTCTCTTTGGACTCGACGACTCCGACGACGTGCTACAGCTGATTGTGATCAGCATCATTTCGGAAAATGAAGGTGATGATGAGGAAGCTATTAGCATTGTTCGGAAGCTTGACGCAGACATTGATAGACTCGTCAAGGCGCGTGGAAAGCACCGTGATTTCAAGTATATGAATTACGGGCACATCGAGCAAGATGTCATTGCGGGCTACGGTAAAGAGAATCAGGCTTTTTTGAAAAAGGTCGCCTCGCAGTATGATCCAGAGGGTGTGTTCCAAAAGCTCCGACGGGGTGGCTTTAAGCTTGATAAGCTAGCACTTGGCACTCCGGATCTTGGGGATCACGATGAACTATAAATTGTATGCTAGTGCAGGGCTAGGTACTATTACAATACAGAGGCATTGGGAGATAGTTTATAAATCCATAGTTAAGAGAAATTAGATCTGCGTATAAGAAATAGCCTCATGCCGACTTTAGGGCGTTCCAGCTCCAGCATCCTCAATTAGGGAGGTTCGCTAACTACACAGTAAGAGAACTAAATGGAAGACCATTACAAATATATAGCCATTGTATCAAGCCTCTCTTTTAGAGAATGCAAGACGAAATGCGATGATAGAAGAATGAAACAAGATATGAGAAAACAACATCTGCTACCTTGAGATATGATATTGAGCTATGAAGAAGGATTATTTAGTTTCAAGGCGCATCAAGGCCACTGGAGGATGTTCTATCTGTCATCCAGCGCCTTTTAAAAATATTCCAAACCAGACTCATGATCGCCCCAGCTAGCTTTCGCGAGATCGAAAAAGTAATTCCACCTATGTGCCCACTGTCCTGTCCCTCCCTTAGGCGTATACTTGATGGCATCCTTGACATACGTAGACGAAATTTTGAAGAACGACTGCGGCTCCATGTTCTGATCAGACTTTCTAAGCCGTGGAATAACATATGAAACCCCCTTGGACTTCATCTGGCGCAATAACCTCACAACTGCCACGCCTGTGACTTCGGCACCCAAAGTCCATGCAGCATTGTAATAACCGGACACAAAAGCGAGGTTTGGCACGTCTTGTAGCATGAAGCCTTTCCAGGCGAACCCGTCAACAATATTGATCAGGTCATCGTCGACGAAGAATTCAATACCGCCGCCAATGCGTAGCTTAAGACCAGTCGCCGTGACGATGATGTCAGGTCGAAGCTTTGCGCCTGAAGCCAGTACAATTTCGTCTTCAGTAACCTTTTTAATAGCATCAGTCATTATACTCGCCTTCCCAGAACGCAGGCTAGCAAAAAAGTCACCATCTGGAGATGCGCAGAGCCGCTGATCCATGGGTTCATAACGAGGAGTGAAATGCGGGTCAACTGGAATATTCGGAGGAAGCAGTTTGATGCACAAGTCACGGAGGAGCCGTTTTGCGGTGTTGGGGAAGAACCTGCAGAACCAGTAGAAGCCAAAGAATCGGATAGCGCGACGGAGTCGAGTTACTCGCCCAGCAAGGCGTGCGGGTAAGATGGCGCGCTCAACTTGCGCCAGCTTATCAACTAGGGGTAGTGGCGAGATGTACGTTGGACTTCTTTGCAACATGGTTGTGTGCTTTGCCTTTTCCGTCAGATTTGGGAGTAAAGTGACTGCAGTTGCACCACTCCCAATGATAACAACGTCTTTGTCGACATAGTCCAGATCCTCCGGCCAGAACTGTGGATGGACTATGGTTCCCATGAAGCTATCTAGGCCTGGGATCAGGGTAGCTAGCGGCTCATCATAGTCGTAGTACCCTGTGCCTAGTATGAGAAAGCGCGCCTCGTAAGCATGCCCGGAAACACCATTGACTTCGGCATCCAGGGTCCATCGCATCTTCTGAGATGACCAGCGCGCCGAAAGCACCCTGTGCTGATACCTGATATTCTTATGGATCCCAGCATGTGTCGCTGCGTCCTCTAGATAAGAACGAATCTCGGCACCGGAAGCAATAGTTTTGTTCTTTCGCCAGGGGTACCATAGCAGGCCAAAGGTGTACATATCTGAGTCAGACCTGAGACCCGGATATTTGAAAAAGTCCCATGTGCCACCAAGATTACTCCTTGACTCGAGAACGGCGTATGAGGATGGTGCTGGCTCTGGGGCATTCGTCTGGACGTGATATGCTAGATTGATACCGGAAATACCGGCTCCAATTATGAGAATATCGAATGAGGCACTGAAGGACGATTTGTCGTCAGCTGAATTAGGATTCATGGTATCAGCTCTGTATTTGATGAGGTGGAAGAGCAGATAATTTTGAGATCTAGTGGAAGAGAACGTCGGAGAGAGGCTTTAGACATTTAACAATACTAAACATAGCATGCGGAAATAGCAAATCGTCGTTCGCAAAATATACCTCTCTTATACCTACCTACCGAGATCAGTCTGCCGAGTCGCACGATTGATACACGATCAGTCTCTTACGTCATGTCACACTACTTCGATCTTTCTGATTAATCAGGCAATCTCGGGGTCTCCAACACCAACAGGGCCTTCTACTACCAGCAATGGCTGTTCGGGATTTCGCAAGCATTGCTAGCCACGTCGGAAAGTCCGAGCTGTAGTAGTTCGGATTTTACGGCGGTTGCTGCTAAATCAAGTTGGCGCCCGCGGGAGAGCGAATTAAGCTAAGCGTACCCTGAACCGAAGTCCGAGCTCAGCACCTCAACTCATACGTACGACCATAGACCGGACTTCTTGTTCTTGCTCGGTATGATGTCTGCTAATTGCGGGAGCCAGAAAATAAACTTCGGTTGTATCCGAGGCGCAGTTTCAAGTCGCTAGCTATTGAATTCGATGCAATCATCAATAAACTCTTCCCTTTGCGCAGCAGACAATGAATTTGAACATTATCAATGACTACCGACAGTGGATATTTGCGAACACACCTTTTTCCTCTTTCAAAATCAGTAGACAAGAAGTGCAAAGATGTCTTCAAGTGACGAAAAGACGAGTTACAGTCGATTTGCCTGTACCGGAACAGGCCTTTCCGGTATTGGTCTAGGTGCAACCCTGAAGCGATGGTATAACGTCGACGATGTTCATTACTTTGAACGCCAAAGCCAACTTGGCGGTACGTGGCAACAAAATCAGTATCCAGGTACGACAACTAGCCCTATAACTCGCCCAGTCTTAAAGTGTAAAACTAATCTAAGCCATGGTGGTATAGGCTGCGCATGCGATGTCCCCAATGTGCTGTACAGCTTTTCGTTCGAGCCGAACCCAGACTGGACTCGAATCTTGGCTAAACGAGAGGAATTATATGAATACATAATGGGAATCGCCAGAAAGTACCATCTTCTGGATAAGATGACATTTGATGCCCAGGTTGAGAAGTGCGAATGGTTCGAGGAGAAAGCTCGATGGCGAATGACTATTCGGGATCTAAAAACGGGCTCCCTCTTTTTCCACGAATGCCAGTTTCTCTTCTCAGCCACGGGGTTATTCTCCAACCCACGCGAGCTTGATATTCCCGGTATCAAGTCTTTCAAGGGCCCTGTCATCCATTCAGCACATTGGCAGCACGACGTCGACCTCACCGGAAAGCAGGTGGTTCTTTTCGGTAACGGCTGCACAGCTGCGCAGATCGTGCCAAACATCCTCCCTAAAGTAAAGAAGCTCACGCAAATTATTCGCTCTAAGCATTGGATCCTACCTCCAATCGACGGGCCGAATTTGGACGTGCTACGGTGGGTGATGAAGAACATTCCCGGCGTGCAGAAGTTACTCCGTGTCCTGGTATTCCTCGAGACAGAGCGGCAGTATACGCTCTTTCAGATGACCGACGCAGGAGCACGTGTTCGTGCAAAGTTCAAAGAGACAGCCTCGGCATACATGAAAAAGACAGCACCTGCCAAGTATCATGACTTACTGATCCCTGACTTTGAATTTGGATGTAAAAGGCGCATTTACGACTCAGGTTATCTCGAGAGCATTCATGCTGAGAACTTTGACCTCACTAATAAACCAGCCACTGAAGTCACGCCGGAGGGGGTTCGGGTCGGGGGCCAAGTCGTCAAGGCTGATGTTATTGTACTTGCGAATGGTTTCGAGACGGGTGGTTTCCTGAAAGGTATCGAGGTCATAGGAAGGAATAACGAGAATCTACATGAACATTGGGAGCGATATGGCGGTGCGGAAGCATACAACACCACGTCTGTCAGCGGCTTCCCAAATCTTTTTCTCCTCTACGGTGAGCTCAAACATGGCTTTACACGAGTGAAGGAGATAATGCTGATTCTACGCCATCGCAGGACCCAATTCAGGCGTTGGTCACACTTCCGCCATCATAGCCCTTGAGAACGGCATCAACTACTCCCTGTGCGTCATCAAGCCCATACTAGACGGCAAAGCCAGCATCGTCGACGTTAAATCGGATGCTGAGAGTCAATGGGCAGACAGTATGCAAACCGGCATCAAGTCAACGGTCTTCTATTCCGGTTGCACCAACTGGTTTGTCGAGACTAAGAAGGACGGCAGACGGTGGAACGCCACGGTCTACCCTTACTCCCAGGCGAGTTTCTGGAAAAAGAGCCTTTTCCCCGTCTGGAAGGACCTTAACTTTTCAGTAAGACTTGGCACTGATTTGCTTAGATGTATGAAGTACTAATGTCTCTAGGGTTCGGCCACGGCTGTTTCTACTGATGGGGGTATTCGGTGGTTTGGTATTCGCTTTTGACTATTTTTCTGCAGGCTACTATAGAGAGTATTTTCTAGAAGGGTTCCAGAGCGCGCTATCGCAGTTGCGTCGGTGAGTGCCATCTGGGAGATATGGTACATATGTCAAAGAGGGTTATCGTAAAGCATATATTGAAGTTTGGAATAGGATTGAACATCTTTATATAAACATGGTTAAATATTTGTGATGGAAGTAGTACTTTTCTCCTCCTCTGTTGTAGAACAAATCTACGACGTAAACCTAATTTCACATCTGTTCCATATGTTGATGGCCCTTTGCTGAGTGGCGATCTTCGTTGGTACAGTGACCAGCTAAGCCAGCATCTACCCGCGGACCCCAAATCCTGGCACAGTCCAATCAAACAGACGACACATCCAAATGCGGGGGATGCATGCCTGCCTCGGTCTGAGCCAGGTGATAACTTCCAACAACAATTATCTCGTTATGTCGAGTGGAGTTCTTCATCGACACTGCTGCGGTGCTCCTAAACCATCTCATCTTGGACTAACTTGCCATTTTCTCTCACAATATGGACACTGAACCGCAAGGAATGGGACAGTCAGATACTCAGTCGAGGTTCCTCAATTCCTGCAACGGCTGTCGAGCCCGCAAGGTCAGGTGCATCAGTTCGTCATTCAGCAGCCTCAACCTAGCCCCTACTAATCGTCCCCGTTACAGAGCAACGTGAGTCGGATACAATATGCATCAACTGCCGCGTAGGTCAAGCTCCTCCGCCTTTGTCGTGATGCTATCTGACCCCACTGTCACCTAGCAGAGACGATCGGAAGATTGCCGCTTTTCTCGCACCAAAGCTCGTAAGACCCGGTCGGCCAAAGGTCACCTACGTCGGCAGTCGACGAATCATGGCGCTGCTGACCCCGCCACGCCTCTGTCACGGGCGCCGTCTTCCCTTGGTACTCAATCACAGCTTGACAATTTAACGGCATCACCTTCGCGTAGATCCGTGGTCAGGAACTCCGATGCCGGAGCTCCATTGGAGCCTCCACCTACCAAAACCTCGAACGCTACGAATCAAACAGCTTCTCCTCCCCCGGCGTACCATCCAGTGATCATGGTAGGATAACCTTTGCCATCTTGCTCCACCCACTAATTCAACCGTGCTTTAGGCCAATGAAGAAGATGGTAAGTAGCCCAACTTCATCACACAGATCCATGGTTGACATAAGCTGTCTGCAGTATCTATCTCCAGTCTCGCCTACTTTTCTAATAGCAAGTTGATTGCGTTGTCGAGACGAATAGGCACTACCCAAGCCGCAGATCTATTAGCAAAGATTGAGGCTGCTGTTAAATCATCCACACGAAGTCCCGTTGGAGAGAGTCCGTACCCCAGCGATTTAGAAAAGGAGGGTCGGTCTGTATCATTATCACAACAGTGTAGACAGGATTACATTCAGTGTCCGTGTTACCTCCCCCATTGGCTCACCTATACTAAGACTCTCGCAGCCTACTTCGATCAAGTTCACCCGCTGTATCCATTTCTTGACCGGTCGGCTTTCGAAAACAGGGCGCGTTCGTCACGGGTCGGGGATATTCGATCGGTGGACCCTGCTTGGTGCGCTTTGTACCACGCTGTCCTTGCCCTTGGCAGCCTATACCATGAGTGCGGTAGCTTCAATGCCTTCTCAGGATCTGCTTGGGATATATTCCGAGTCTCTCTCGCTTTATTCCCCCAGATTATCTTTGGTCGCACAGATCTAGTGTCAATCCAGGTACTGACTTCTGTTATTGTATTCTCGAGATGTCTGTCCTAACCTTTACTGTAGGCGATGGCTGCTATGGTCAGTACGAAGTCATAATTTTCTGACTTATCGCTGACTTGGTATTTCACCCAGGCTGTCTTTGGTGTATCATATGCGGCACTTCCCATCGAGGGTGTCTTAATTAGTGAGGCTGCAAGGGTCGTAAGCCACTTCCAAGTGACCAAGGCTGAATCATGTAAAACCAATCCAGAGTTTCAGAGAACTTTTTGGATCATCTACTCACTGGAGAGCGAGTATTGTATGAATACAGGCCGGTCATCAGTAAGTTCTCTGCGGATATGTATACAATCAACTCCTTTTACCAGTACTCATGTTCAAATCTACAGATAATACCCAGCCATGACATATCATGCCCTATTCCACAGACAAACTTGCCATTCCTGTCAGACTTCAACTGGGTTGAGTGCAAGGCGAAACATGCCCAGCTGGCCTCAGGTATATATCGACGACTATTCTCCGTCGAGGCCAGGTCATCTTCACAGACCTTGCGTCAACAAGAGGCGAGTCGCTGCTTGGAAGAACTAGAAACCTGGAGGCTATCGGTACCAGAAAGCTTCCGTCCCGGACTTCGACTGCGGTCCCATCGGCTAGGGCAGCCGCAGGCAATATATCTAGCAGTCCAGATCCATTTTTCCTACTACAACGTGCGTATTGCCCTTTTGCGGGTCTGTCTTCTTGCGTGGGCCCAGGATTCCGAGGAGCAAATGCGCTACAGGTTGCTTCTTACTGAGTCCTCAAGGTCCATTATAGATCTGGTGCACTTTATAGACCTTGAACCATTTGTCCTGCCATGGTATGTAGTGCACCTTCATCTATCCTTTGAGATCTGCATACTTATCGCGATGACAGGGTGCAATACAACATGCCGCAGGCTGCCTTATTTGTCTTGTTTGATTTTATCATTGAGAATCCTTCTCACGAGGAAACGAGGAAGAACCTGTCATACATGCAAATAGCCACATCTTACTTCATGAGGCTGCAATATGCGACTGGAAATATGGTATTTGGTACAATTTTAACTCAATTCCTAGAAATCGCTACCAAGTTTCTGGAAGGCCCTTGTCTCCCAAGCATAAACCAACCCGAGGTTTCGGCGAACCAGCGAGGCTCGGAACCATGGGATAACCTGAGCAGTGGTATAGGAACGATTGATCTTGAGGAGTCGCTTGGCTTGCAGGTGAGATGTGACATATGATCTGAAATGAGCCACTTGTGCTAATATCCGCCAAGGCCCTCCAATTGCCCATCCACAATGGATTTGAGTTCCAGGATATGGACCTTTGGATGACGGAAAGTGAAGTTTTATCTTTCCTCGAATCAAACGCGGATTTCGGTTTGCCGAACTCCGAATCCGAAGGGCATTTGGTGAGAGGGGAGGAAGACATTGGGGAACAAATGTAGTATAGGCATATCTGCAAGTCACTGTGAGACCGAACCCAGAAGCGTTGGAGTTAGTACTGTGCAACTGACCGGACTTTGATAGCCTTGAGCCTAATCGCAGTACCATTGGTTTTTGATTCACCGAACGACTAGCGTAATCTTTCTCCTTGGATTAATCATGAAATGTCATTTGGTCCGAGACCCCGGTGCTTAAGCCCTTATACCTGCAACGATCTATGCTCGGAGTATCCGAGGACCGAGAGGGCCCACACTGATGACAGTATCCGGACCCAGCAGTTCCAGATCCTCCGACTACGACAACAGTATCCGGATGCGGCTGGTAAGTTCGATGATTCGAACACAAGTATTTCAGAGTAGCTACGTGCTTGATTCAAGGTCTATTCAATTCTTTAATACACGTCTCTTATGTCAGTTGTGTGATCACGTTCTGGTTTTATAAAATCGAATCCAACGCAGCAGAGCACTTTCTTCAATACGTGAAACTCAGGTAAAGCATAGGATATACGTTCTCTGTGTTAAGAACATGCTAATTTACCGATAGTTTTAAGGTTCTAAGAGTTTCGAAATGGCTGCCTCAGACTCCAAAAGCTCGCCCTTAGTATCAGTTACGCTGCAAAGTGTTGTTTTAGCAGCCGCTTCCAATTTGTTAGCGCAGGCCCTCATGGCTTATCGTACAGATGTAAGTATTATTATCTTAGGATATCAGCGTTATAGCTGAGATTCCGTTGACATAAGAATGGCAGAACCCTTTCTCGGTAGATTGGGTGCCCGTCTCACAGTTCATCGTTTGGACAGCCATATCTACACCTCCGAACTATCTGTGGTAAGAAATTCCTCATCAAAGAGCTGACTGATGAGAGCTACTTCTGATGACCCAATTTAGGCAGGATTATCTCGAGAACAAGTTCCCTGGTTATGACTCCAAGACAATGGGTGTCTCCAAAAAGCATGGTCAAACTGTCAACAATAAGCTCAACGTGCCCAACGCAGTTATCAAGACCATACTGGACCAAACAATTGCCGCAGCTGTCAACACCTTTCTTTTATGTGTCTTTATAAACTTTTTGAAGTTAGCGGTGATTCCTTCAGGTTCTTCAGGGTATGAGGTTGACTATGCGAGCATTGACTGGTTATTCATCATCAACGCAGCGTACGAGGACTTTTTTCCTCTCCTGGTGGCGGGCTGGAAGCTGTGGCCGGCCGTCAGCTTTATCAGTTTCACGTTCCTTAGAACTGTTGAAGGTAGAAACCTGTTCGTCGCCTTGGCTAGTGTTGTATGGGGAATTTATCTCAGCTGGCTTGGGGCAGATTAGTCTAGGCTAAGTACATGGTCAGACAGAAGACAATTACACCATTGCGATAAACACAGCAGCAAAGCATAGTTGAATTAGTGATTGGGCTATAGCGCATGCGAAGCATGTAGAAACCGGACAGTGTATATAAACGCCCGTCGACATAGCCATTACGTACAGCAGGGTGCCGTACCTCACCTTAGCGAGATAGGGGTTGAGGATACCCCATCCAGTCCATATCGCTATACTCATGAAGACAATAAATAAAAATAGAAAAGCCTTAATCGAATCTTACAGATCTTGCAGATTTTCTCCGTCTCGGCTGTCCAGGCGGATCAGGCACCGGGTACGGCGGCACAGGCGCCCGAGCAGGTTCTTCATCCTGTTCATCTTCCGTCTGGACATACGCAAACCGACCAGGTCTGACTTTCTGTTGATCGCCTTCTACAATCTTTCTCTCTGGTGGCCGAGCTTCTCTCTTTTGGATGACCGATGCTTGCAGCCTTCTCCTATCCTGAGATGCAACACTCTGTGTCGAGCTGACTCTTGTACGTGCAGGGCGTCGAGGGTCTTCGTACATCTCGTCGTCATCTAGCCTGGTTGGAACCTGTCGAGTACGTCCTTGGTTAGATGATTGTGCATCTTGTGGTGTTCTGATGACTGATGGAAGAGTTTGACGACGACGGGGCGCTGCTCGACTTAGGGCTGGTGATGATGGTGTGTGTACTGAGGACCCTGAGGCGATAGATGGCTGACCCCTTAGGACCAAGGGTTGTGGCCTGCTTTCGTAACCCTCGCGAAGTCGCTGCGGTGCCGGTTCATCCTCCAATCCTCCCTCAAGCTGAAGATACTCCAGTATAGTATCGAGTTTTGACCGTATCTCCTGTGCGTCCTGCTGACTGACCAGCGCCATCTCTCCATCATGTTCCCTTACCCTGCCCTGGAGAAGATCCATCATTGTCTGCCTTGACGAGAGCCCTAATGAGTCTTGGTATTCCGGTCTTTGCCTATCTTCGAGCAACCGATAGATAATACTTGTGAGTTGACGAGACCTTTCCCTTTCTATGTTCAGGGATCTTGTGTCATCGTTGGTATACTGACTTGTGACTGATGGGCTTCTTCGTGGACGGCCTTGGATCCTCCCTGGGTCTGATTGTATCTCGGCTTGGTACACCTGACGTTGGAGGTTTCTGAGTTCAGCCATGATGTCTTGCATAGTTATACCTTCTTCTGGCGATGTTCTCTCTCTTGTGGGTATCGACTGTCGCCTCTGCCGAGGTCTCTGATATGCCACATCCCTTCGAAGGCTACTCAGGTTAGGCTCGGTCTGTGGTTTCGGTTGTCGCAAGGGTTTCGGCCGAACTGGAGCTCTTTTCGGCTCCCGCGTCGGGTACTCAGGATACGGAGGAATCTCTTCCTCATACCCGTAAGAATCGGAGGGGGCGTATCCTGGGTCAGAGTATCCTGACGGCGGAACTTCGTATCCAGGTGGAGTGAAGTACTGGGGATTCCGAACACTTGCTCGTGGGGTAGAGAAATATCCTCCCCCTCCAGGATATGTATATGGGCTGGGATAATCAGCCGGCGGCGGTAGGTTTGGCGATGGATAGTAAGAAGGGGCTGTGTTCGCTGGATATGCACCCGGCGGTGGAGGAGCATATGTGTTGGGGTCGACGCCGAAGCGCATCGCCTGCCTCATCACCGGATCGCCCGGCGCCTGCGAAGGGAAGTCGTTGGTATGTGTTCGATAATGCGTAGGCTTTTTATGCCGAAGTTTATGTCCACGGTTTGATGTTTTGGGTTGCTTGTCTTCTTTCTTGCTTGGTGACGCGCTCTTAGCTTCCTCCTCGTCATGTGGACTCTCTTCTGGGGGATGACCCTCTGCGTCATCTGATGGCGGGGGTGTCGACACCATGGTGACTCGGCCAATCACGTCAAACACAAAGAAAGATGAGAGAAAGATCCAGTGAATATCTCACAATAAATAAGAACCGTTCGAGATTGAGTATTAAATCGAGGATCCGCGAGCTTATCTTGATCTGGGCCCCGAATCCACAAGTTAAAACCTGATGAGGCTCTGCTTAGGTTGCCTCGTTTTTGTTAGGTCGCAAATGACTGACGTGGACGAAGAATGCCTTACGAGGGAAATGCATCTGCTATTGGCCTGTTCACTCCCGCTGTCAACGCTGTATTTCCATTGCCCGTGTTGCGTTCCGCTGCAGAAGTACAACGTTGAGCGACGCATTCTTCAACAACATCATTGGTGGCGTGATATCTTTGTTGGACACTAAAACCGGAAACGGGCGCGTTGGTTGCAACCGAAATGCGAGCGTGATCATGTGCATGACTTGGTCAGGTTACAGTGAGGGATAAAGTCTGCCGATGTCTGGGGTTGACTTAGAAGCTTGAAATGCTATGCTAGGTTTCAATGAATGAGGGAATCGAATGCTCTAGAGACAAGAAGAAACCAGAGGTTCTTTAAGGACTGTTGGGAAATAGTGAACATTTTGAACAAAAAGGCTGCCGCGAACCCCGGATTGAGGCCATCAGGATGTCGAAATGGGCAGATGCTGACCACCTTTTCTGCACGTCGTACATGTATCGCCAATCGCGCGGCCCCATCCGCTGCATGTGCATGTCCCGTTCTGCGACCAGACGAATTCGACTGGCCGAGTCACAGTGGGCGACTATGATTCTCGACGTATAGAGATAAGAGGAGTAATATTAATCCTTTCCCGATACAACCATCGTTTCGGCCAACAAGTACAGTATATATCAACCGAGTTTTCCGTACTGATTCAAGTCAACAGCCATAAGGCTCACCAGCGAGTAAACTCCATATCCCCCAAAACACCATAAATGATCGTCGGAGAAGGTCCAAGTATGTTTCCCAGCAACTTCTCTCCCGGCGTTAGCTTCTGATCCAACTCCTGCCAGCTAGCCGCCGTAAGATTTGCGTAATCATCCTTATCGCCGTTGCCATCATTACCAACCAGATCAACCCGAAACGTCAGATCATGAAAGTTGTAAGTCTTTTCTTGGTTGGATCCATCGAGGACCTTGATCTTCTCAATTATAGGATCCGTTGTCAAGGCAGTCGACATGAGTACTGCCATATAATCCGATGACATGCTTTCGAATCGCGGGAAGGGTACCTTGAAGCATAACTTATCGCTCTTGATATCAGATGGCCGAGTCAGGTTGCGTCGACCATATGAATCATCAACAAAGTCGCGGAAGCCGCTTGTTTGATCGGAGAATGACCAGGTAAGTCTGAAGGAGTCGCCGAATTTGTAACGATCGCCTTTCATCCTAGATATGCCGGAAGTTTCGACGGGTTCCAGTCTCCAGTAGCATGGTTCGTCGGTGCTACTGATGGATGGAAGAAATACTCCTTGAGCATTACGATATACTGTCAAGGCTAGGTCAGCCTTCGGCAATGCCGCTGATTTGATACATATCAGCGTATCTGGGCCAATCTAAGCACGAATTAGTTTGACTCAGCAGTCATACACAGAAAGGACGTGGATCTTGGATATTACTTACGCTATGTCCCCTGGCGATCTCTAACCGCCATACTACGTGGCTAAAGGCTTTGTCTGTTTTGGTGCCTATCGAAGTCAGCAGGTCCCTAACAAAACCTAATGCCCCACTCACCAAGCTCTGCTCCAGACGGAAACATCAAGATAGGTGTTTGAGTCCTATAAGTTTAGAATATTAGGCATTACAATCTATATTGTTGATGCATGCAAACGGACCTGCTTGGCTCAAATAGTGGAGTGGTTGAGGAACCAGGGTTCTGAGTCGTAATTTTGGCCATGTCGCCAATAAGCCCAAATGGTCCGTTCCGGAATGCTTCTTGAGGGTGACGTTGTGGTACTCCAAGATTCGTGCGCACTGGTGTTACTAACTCGCTCGGGCGATGTCCTAGATAGACCGGTATCTATACCAAGGTTAGTACGTGACTGCATCTGATCACTAAGTATAGCATACCTTCTTCTGAGATATGACCCCAAAGCTCTCGTTCTGGCTAGCAACCTTGAACCGGACATGTAGCATCCTTGATTCGGGAATTACCATGTATTCGCTGAGCTTAGGCACCGCGGCAAAGAACCACGACCTAGTCTCGCGATAGCCAGCCATCTTGGAGATAGCGTCAACTATTGGTGTGAGTTCAGTCTGCTCAATCACACGCCAGTTGTTGAAGTTGGCAACAGAACCACTCCAAGCCGGCGGGCTGTCAAAGATTAGTAAACACCAATAGCCAGGTCATCTGTTTGCTCACTCTGCTGCGAGGATCGTATTACCACCGGTAGCCTCAAATCCCATGCTCTCGTTCCCTTTTGCACTTTTGCTGTGATCCTCTGTGCTGTCTTGGCTCTCCTCTGACCCTTTGACATTTCCTTTTGCCCCGAATGGCTACAGTCACACATGATCAGCCAGACCTTTGGTACTTGGATGTAAACTCACTGTGGAAACGGCAACTCCAACTTGTGCCTTGAATGACTGCTTATCCTTGCTCTGCTGGACGGCTTCATCGCTGGTGACAATTTTGGTAGTTTGAAGGCAGCCTCCAAGAGTGACTGAATGGCAGAATAGATGGCCAAAGGTGCTATAAAGCTCCCGAAGCGCGTTGATCTGCCATCCTTTAGTATCATTTCTCGACGTTCATTGTATCACTTACATTCTTGGTCCGTTTGATCCCATCAAGCGCAGCACGAAGTTCCTCGGTTGGCTCTAGATCTTCTGGTCTCAGGAAGACCTCAACACGAGGGAACATGTAGCTTCCAATCATCCGTTTTGCATAACCCTTTTTGGTCTTCGTTCCACCAGACGTGTTTTCTTGCGCAGCACCGCCTGTGACGCCTACTGAGTATCCACCCCAACCCCCAGACCTGGAGAGACATTTCAGCAAGAGTTGCACACGATTCAAGTTGCGTCAGAGAGGGACTTACGCTGAACCTTCCACCGACGATGCACTGAAATGATTTCTGGCCATTGATTCCTGGAACTCGTTGCTGACCATGGTTATTTCGATTCTAGATCTGTCATTGATTGCATAGGATGGAACTGCCCCGAGCTTTGTTGGAATGGGCGCCTCCATATCTTCTGCGGTGAGTGCCTTGTCTGTCTCGACGGCTGCTTCCGCATTTTCTGTGATTCTTAGTTTTTCGGTTTTGACGGCTGCTTCAGTTCCTTGTGCTTCAGCTGAGGCGTCTGTCGACGATGTATCCGGGGACCTGTCAGTGCCGGACGTTGATTCTACTGCCGTCTCGGTTGTGGTTTCTGGAGTTATCGCGGGCTGCTGAAAAGCAGGAAGCGGAAAGGCCATCGGTCTCGGTGGCAGCTTGTTTCTAAGTCGGAAGGCCGGGGTCGTGGCTCTTACAATACTGCTTGTCCTCTTGTCGACTTTCCAGCCATACAATAGGCAACAGTTCCTTAGCACAGAGTCCCAATCGGCTTCGTCCATTTGACTCGTGTATCTTCACTTCGATTAGCAAAGCGGAAATATCTCTAATAATAGCTACGAACTTCAGTGGCGATGCCTCGCGTGCAGCGATGTCAGACGCACGCAGATTTTCCTGGACCTGCAGAGCTGTCGTATCGACATGCATCTCCTCTGCCGATCTGTCTTTGAAGCTGAGGTCGGGCTTCATTTCTTGCATAGCCTGCAAGACATCTTGGCTAGCACCATGGAATTTAGAGGCAGCCGCAGAGACTTTTGCATCACTACTTCGATAGCGTACTATTATAGCTGGTGTGCCGTCAGACGGGTGGACCTTGGCATTCTGTTGACGTATGAGCGTGTAGAAACAAACGAATCAAGGCTATTAGGGATAATAAATACTTACATCCAGAGCGAGGTACTTCTGCAAGGTCAATTCATCTCCAGCTGCTGTGCCATCGAGAGAACAGAACGTGTGCATTTTTGGATCGGCAGACCTTGATAACAGTTAGCTAAAAACTCAGATTTTCTATACTCCCTATTCAAAGTCATCTCACATCTTCCCGATCAGGCGTCGTAGTTCTCCCAAGAGCATTGTTGACGGATCCTTGCCTTTGAAAGCCGATGCATGAAGCGATCCGACATTTTTAGCATTTTCAGGTTTATCCCCCATCTGAATAAACTTCATGATGAACGAGTCCTTCAAGGCAGCACTTTGACTGGAAGCGGGCTCAGAGGTCGGGGCGATCAAGACAGTGGCTATCTTAGCTTCTCGCATGGCACTACTACGCATCATCTGCTTGTATGTTTCGAGAGTGACATCTTCAGGGACAAGAGAGCAATCGTCAGCGCAAAACTTGAATGTTTGTGCGCTGCTAAGAGCTTCGACTATCTTGTTCCTGATTTCTGCCAGCGTGATACGAGACTGAAATGTTGAGGCATCGCTATTTCCTGATTAGCTCAGTTTTGATCCGTTAGCTCACTGGAAGAGCTGACTCCGAGAACTTAAGTGTTGTGACAGCCATGCGGCCAATTGAAATAGATGCTCCCTCATCCTCACCCTGCTTGGGTGCTGTAGTGAGACTGTAAACTTTGACAAAAACATCTTCTTTTGTTCGCGTTGTCGGTTCGGTCGACATTGCGATGTTGGGAGCAAAAGCTGCCTGTAATTGTTCTAATTGCCTTTTTTATGCACACGATGGAATTGGAATGGCTGTTCGTAGACAAGGTCAAACAGGTGTAGAAATGCTTTTGTCTCGGGAAACAAGATTGTATGAAGTCTTCGTAGCTCAGACCTCAGACAGGGAACCACGGAAAGAAGACAATCAAGATGCAGAAATGGAGCTCCAAAGATTGCACGTAAATCTGCTGAATGACCAGGATGCATCCCTCGCAAATCTAGCCTTTATTGGTTATATCGGTGGGGAAAAAGGTGCCAGGACATGCATATACGCGCTGCAGTACAGCGGACCACCCCCACCAAAAAGTTCCAGGCCACGCGCTATTGACAGACTATTGATGCATGTTCAGGGATACTATTACAGAGCATCCCATTTTGGTTCATGGCGCAGGAGACATGCTCGAAACTTTTTAACCGCTCAAGAATAAAGTAGATGCCTTGATTTACTCCAGAACCTGCGATCTCACACCACCTGTGTTTCACAATTCACCGCCAGCTACCTATCAACCATGGGCTACGTTCTTCTCGCTCCATACGATGACTCTATGCACTTGGGTCAAGGGTTCAATTCCTTTCTCCAGAAACCGTGTATAGACGGGGCTGTAAAGCTCACTCAGGCCGACCTTCAAACCCAAGCCGCACGCGCGGGAGGACCTTCAAATGTATCTCAAGTGGTATCTTATAGCTCGCGCTTCGTGGAGAAGATCTCAGATGTTGTCAGGAGTATGAATATCAGTGCGGCTTCTTCCATCAAGTTGGGAACTATTCAGGTGTCTGGAAACTCCCTCAGTGTGGATGAGGCCAAATTTGCGGCCAGTGACATGAATGCAGTCATCTCTGTCAAAGTTATCAATCGCAAGTCTTATACATCCCCGGCGCAGTTATGTTTTGCTAGTGACTAATTTGCTACAGAGATCACTTCAGCCATCACAAACCCTCCTTTGTCAGTCGTTTCCATAGCCGGCGGTGCGCTTCCACTAACAACTGGCTAGTGTTCCACTGAAAACCAGTGCCGGGATGACAAGCGAAATGTTTTTCAAACTTTATGGTGATAGTTATATATCAGGTGAGCCTTGACACCAATGCCATTCGAATCGAACTTACGAAAAAGGCAGGTTTCATGGAAGGCGGCGACCTACATGGAATTGTGTCAATGAAAGTCCTGGACACTTCGAAGAAGACCAACGTTGAGACAGCGTGAGACTCATGGTACCGTATCTATGTTGTTTGTACTAACATGAAGCAGACTTAAAGGCGCCATGAATGGTTCTGCTGGGGAGTTTACACTCAGTGAAGGAACCGCCAGCTCTACCATCGAAGCAGCAGTTCAGGAGACAGAATCCACTGTCACCGTCAACTGGTCTGGTGGGGGACAAATCAAGAATGACGATGCAGAGTGGACACTCGCCTCTCTAATCAGCGCTGCATCTGCATTCCCTGGACGCGTTGCAGCTTGTCCACATAAGACATACGCCATCCTAACTCCTTACAACCGCAACCGGCACTTCGTCGAGTGGGCGGAGCAAAACAATATCACTGTACCTGACTTTTCGCCAGTTCAGCAGTACACACACGATCTTCTCGACAGTTTCATGGAGTTCAAGAACATTCTGAGTCGCATCCAAGCCGTTATTGCTAATCCTCTAGCCTACCAACCAAGTCCATTTGAGAACGCTGTCAATCTCAATGTTAAAGCACTAGTGGAAGAGCGCAAGAAAATGAAGATAGAGATGGTAAAGATTGGTAGCATAATTGACAAGCTGTTAGTTACGCCGTACTTTTCTATACTTATACAATCTGGTTAGCAGGCTAACTTTTCTTTTATAGAAATTCCAGCCCCTCGACTCTTATCACTGAAGAGGTGGCTTCTCCAGAGGTCTGGGCAACCAGGCTCCCGGTTCTAGTAGAATCCACAGTGGCCGACAATAAGCTCACTGCCTCGGAAACATCTCACATTATCAGTGGATTCTGCAATCACGATCCAACACAAGATACGGCCGAGCCCAAAATCCCCGCCAGCCTTGGCAGCAAGATGAATGACAGCACGAAGATAGTGCAAGATGCGACAAAGGAGAAAGGGCAGGAAATCGAAAAGGAGGCTCCAGTCGTCGAAATATGCTCGGCCAGCATCAAAGCAACTCTCACCCAACAAGAACGAGCCTTTGTGGATTCAGAGGTCAACAAACGAAAATACTCGCAGTACCGATTTGGTGACTTAGTTGGTGTCCCAGGCGGAAGATTCTTTGTTGACACGCTATTTCTTGAAAAGGCAATAGTACCTGTACCATGGCCAGATCGTATCGAGATACTTCTCCAAGATCTGAACGATAGCAGAGTTTATGCAGTGCACATAACGTATCAGGAAACGCAAGAGTCACATGGTAAAAATATGGGAGAAACAGTGGATAGCTCGTTCATTAATTTGGAAGCGGGAGAGGTTGTCAATCGAGTGACATTGGGCAGGAGAGATACGACTGGAGTGGCATTCATTCGGCTGTGTACCTCGAAGAATAGGGAGACGCGTATCGGCACACTGAAAGATTGTGTGGAGGTGACGAAATGTGTACCTTATGATGGCTGCACGGGGCTCAAGGGTTTCTGGGGGGGCGCGGGAGATCTCGTTGATAGACTTGGCCCTATTTGGGGGTGATAGAGTAACCTGATTACGGAGTGCCTGTGTATGTAGAGTGTGACACGGAGTCTTTGATCCACCTGAACGAGAATATGGGCTCCAGTCTGCAAGAGCATTAGCCAGAATGCAGCAATACACATGAATCACATCGGCGGAACCGCACAATTCTGAACAAGGTGCATAAGCTTTGGGTCTAGACCCTTTTTCAGCCGTGACACAAACTCGCCGGTTCTTGAACAAGTTAGTGCAGTTCAGCCACACTGAGCGTTTGTGGTTAGCTAGACTGACTTGTCAGATACGGGCCAGTCCTCCACTAATGCGGGTCCGTATCCTTGTTGGCTTTTGCGACTATTGATTTTATGCTCGGACAGGACATTTATCTTACGAGCTGGGCAGAGCTGGGCTCTCGCTGGAGCACCCGTGGCTCTCAAACTCCTCCGGCTCTCTTCGCGAGACATCGATCTAGTATCGACATACCACGCAACCATGGATTGGATAGTTGAGAATTTCCAGGTCCCTGTACCTCTCGGGGACTGCTCAATCCACGTCCTTATCAAGAACCGAAAGTCCGTTGAATATGCCTTTATTATGGATGGCGGCGTTGACTCTGGCGAGTATTCTGCTTCTGAAGCTATGCTCCTGGCGCTAGGTTACGTGAATAAATATCTTAGGACCCATTACAGCATTACAAAGAATATCCAGTTCAACTTGTGGGTGGTGACTCATTGGGATGCCGATCATTTTCGTGGCATGATGGAACTGATTGGGGAATTCACCGAGAAACCAAAGAAGCAGAAAAAGAAAACGAAAACGAAAAACAAGGGAGGGATTAAAGAGGAAAAGGAGGAGGTGGTGGTGGCCCTCCCAAAGCCAACGGCGCGGATGGCTGAAATCTTTGTCAAGGATCCAAAGTTGTATTGTGGGCAGTTGGAGGAGTCGTTCGTTTCGCAAGTCGTAAGTGATACACCACCAGGCTTTTGAGTATAATATCGAACTCCGGCTGATTGGAAATTCTATGAAACAGCTCGAACTTGGCTTCACTTTGACGGGGGGCACGGGAGTACTTGGGCTTGATATGCTCTCTGGGGTCAAGATCTTTTATGAGAATGGAGAGCCTAAGCCTAATGAGCTAGAGGAAAGTCGCCCACGTTTCTGCGTCATAGGCGCAGACGGCTGCGGCATTTCGGTCCCAAGATTCCAGGAACATATCACCAGAAATCAATCGTCGATCCTAGCTGTGCTATTCTGGCCTAAAAATGACGGACAATGCTGCTTCTACGCTGGGGGAGACGGGTTTCCAGAACTGGAAAGACAAGTAATCGACAACTTCCTCGAGAAAAGCTCTATGGTCAAGTTGGGCGATGGACTTGATTTGATGAAGCTTGATCATCACGGCTCTTCGCAAGAGAATATCTACGGTGGTGACCTTCGAGAGGTAAAGTTGAAGCGAGATATGAAGCTAGCCGACATGCCAATCGGGGTTTTTAAGGCCAGAAACTTCTTGGTCACGCCAGGGAACCTGCATGGACACCCAAGTGAGTCAAGGGCCATAGTGTTCTCACACATTTTGGCATAAATTCTGATGATAACCACAGCCTTTGACGTCGTCTGGTGCCTTGTTAATCTTCTCCGTTCAGTGACTGGGCAGATGGAGGATGGAAGACCAAGAGGTAGAGTTTGGACCACGCGGTCTCCGTATTGGGCGACAAAGAAGGCTCCAACAACTAAAGACCTCAGCGCGTATCACAACAAGGATTTGCAAGAGATCCACGAGGAAGACCTCCAGGCGTATAAAGATGACACAAAGAAGAACATGGAGACCGGGATGCTTCTAGCTGCTGAAGCTCAACTTAGTCAGAAAAATTTGGATCGATCAAAAGCCCTCAAAGCTTGGAAGAAAAAGATACTTCGGCAAGCTGCTATATTGGTAGGATTTCGAACATGCCTTTTGCATCATTGACACGCTGTCCTTGGTTTTGTCAATATACTAAGAACAGTGCTTGTACAGGATGACAAAAGCCCGAGCGACTACCAGATGGACAAGAAAGTGGCGGCTGAACTGCAGGAGATGGTAAGTGCTCATGTCTCAGAGAGGCTAGGGTGCTGACGTTATTTCCCTTGAGCTGGACAATATCAAGAGGACCATGCCATCATATGATGAAGAGGAAGACCCCGAACCCGATAATGCCATTCAAGAAGAAAAGAAAAGCCGAACCAAAAAGAAAGGAGGTCAAGAAGAAGAAACCACAGCAAGCACACAGATCGACTACGTGGATATAATACACGATGATGTTATGAACATCCGTTTCGGAGCACATGAGATGTGGAACCGCATCTGCAACCAGGGTGTTGTGCCTACACACATCGATCCATTCTTTATCGTCCACTTCCGTTGGGTCAACGCAGTTTTCGAAAAAGTCGAGTGTCTAGGGAGGGACGGCAATCCCAAAGACTACAAGCCTGAGCCTAGCGTCCCGCCTCGCCACTCGCAGAGACAGCTGGACAGGAAAAAAGCTCAAAAGCAGAAGAGTACAGATACTCCCCTTACAACATCCAAAGCTTTCGAGATGGAAGAGGAATTGTTGGTGATTCCTCTCACGAAACAGGATGGCTTGTTTTACGTGGATAAAAAAAGCAGCTTCTTCCCTGATGGTAACAACCAGAAAACAGGTCCGGATAGTGGTATCGACCTTTCGATGTCCAACCCTTCTGTTCCAATGGGCGAATATGAAGATCAGGCACTGAGGGACCAGATGATATTCACTAATATTAGTGAAATCAGTGGTCATACAGCTGTAGATAATTTTACGGGTATAAATCCCATGGTCTTCGGTCCCTCACAGTTGGGAAGCACTGTCTTGAAAACCGACTTCTGCACGGTGGCTTCTCTTGCTACCGGCATAGACAGAAGGCTTTCATCTTATGGCATTACTATGAGAGACATCAGTTCAACTTTCAAGACGGACGCGCAGTTTGAGAAATCTGTTGCAATGCTCGAATCTATCTTCACAACAGGAGTCAAATCTGATCCCGGTTCTGGGATTCAGCTCGAGGACAAAGAAGACAAAGGAGCCGACAGTTCTATGGAAGAGGAAGAGGAAGAGGAGGAAGAGTATCATCCCGATGCTGCTTGGGAAGATGAGGATGACGAGATTGACAAAGTCCTCAAGAAGCTAGAAACTCTTGAAAGGGATTATCAAGAAGCCAACGAAAAGAGTAAGCCCCCTCCTCGTAAGGGGAAGCGACAAAAAAGAACACTGGTAAGGATGGCAAATGGAGTCTCTAGGATGAAAGAAATCAAAGAAAAGGCAGAGAAGGAGGTAGCAGGCATTGATCCGGCACTGTTCTTTGGAGACTTTGATGAAATTTCTCAAGTAATGATGGAGAAGCTGCTTGTGATGGCTATTACTTACATACCCCCTACCGAGGAGAAGAACAAGGATAATGGCGTAGGGAATGAACGGAATCCGGGGGAGGAACAGAAAGCTAAACTGAAGAAGACTCGAAAAAAGAAAAATAAGATGGAGATTGAAGAGGAGGAAAAGGATGAAGTGGCAAGCGATTCAAATTTAGGGAAGAGGGGACGAAAAGCTCGGAAAGGCAAGGAAACTGATAGTTCAAAGAGTGGTAAAGGCAAGGAAACTGATAGTTCAAAGAGTGGTAAAGGCAAGAAAACTGATAAGTCTAAGAGTGGGGACGTCAATGACTCTAAGATTCAAGCGTTAAAGAAGATTCATGTTTGAGTTGCTAGCTAGATGTGGTATTTACAGGAGGCTCGTGGCTGAGAGCTTTATCCAGCAGACAGAACTTAGATTCATGGAACAGATACGTAGTGCCTGAGCAATACGGTCCATAGCTTATACCTCTTCTTATCCTGAACCCAAACGTACAGTAATGCTAGCTTATCTTATCCATAAGACCTTTTAATACAGAGTTCATATGGACAGAGCACAATATGGCGGTAGAGTTCAACCTGCCAAGTTCTCTCTGCTGATTCAAGCTCTCGGCCACAGGTCTCAACTGCAAATAACACTACTTCAGTATGATGTGATGTCTCTAGCACATATCAGGTGAGATAGTCGTTGAAAGGGCGGAATGGTAGATAATAAGGAGGTCGCTCACATGAGGCTCCTTTAAAGATCGTATATTAATCCCTATAGCTTATGCTCACCCTTACACTTATATGCCTCATACTCCAGGTCAGGCTGGCCCTCCCAGTACAATGTCTCCGGATCACTTGAGTTTTCAAAGGTATACTTTGCGCTTGCATCAGAAATAAGAACCTTCGGGATACCGTTAGCTGCAGCAGCCTCCGCAAGTAACTGGCATTGACTGGCCCGCTCCATAAGAGTCATAAGGAAGCAAGCCTCATCGACAGTTGTGCCTGTCGTAAGGAGACCATGATTTTGAAGGATCATAGCCTTACCCTTAGTTCCTACATTATAGTTAGTACCAACCTGAGTAAAGAATATAGAACCTTCAGACATACCTAAAGCAGCACCGATCTTGTCACCTTCTTCTTGAGTGACGACAACACCTCCAAAGTCCTACACATTATCAGAAGAGAATAACCAAGTAATCAAGGAGAAAAACAAACGCGGTAAACAGCCTGGGCATCACCGTACAGATATGCTGCGTCTTGTGTAATCATTTCTATAGGTCGTCCAAAGACACTCCACGCCATGCCATGCACGCTGTGGGTATGGCATGCGGCAACAATATCAGGTCGAGCCCTGTGGACTGCGCTATGGATGAGGAAGCCTGCAGCATTTGCTGGTCGACTCATGTTTCCTAGTGGGGGTTTAAGTATTACAGGTCAAAAATGTAAGGTGAGAGCAATACCTCCGATCGGAACGCCTTCGTAGTTGACAAGGATCATATCGCTGGCCCTCAACATGCCGAAATGTACTGCCAAGGGGTTCTATGGTTCATCAGCGCCTGTTCCTCTTGTACCCATGCACCAAACCTTGGTACTTACTGTCCAGAATGTGTGGATATTCTCGGGGTCTCGAACGGAAATATGGCCAGCCATACCATCTGTGTAACCTAATCTGGCAAAAACACGAAAAGCCAGCGCCATCTTCTCCAACTGCCATTGCCTTTGCGAAGCGAATGTGGGGTGTTTGGGGATACCGGGGAGACAGACGCCTTGTGAAATCAATTGCAAGGGAGTCTTTTTAACCTCTTGAGGTTGTTCGTCTACTTGCGCCGAAGGGGGCATGATGAGATGGGCAGCAACGCTAGGAAATGAGATGGTTCTGTAATTTCAAGAAAGGCAAGAATCTTGAGGCAGTTTCTGAAATGTCGAAATGGCCAGGGCTACATTGCAGCCTGTTTATACCACGTCCTTGTTCGATCCTTGTATATTCATATCTCTGCACTTGCTCTCTGTGTAGATACGCTTTACTATTTACAGCAGGGGAATACGATTACTCAGCGTCAGCGGAGTGTAGAGTAACCAGTAATAAATGGTCTCCGTATTCACTGGCCCAGATTGGTTTAGCTTATAGTGATAACAGATTGGATTAGCTACGGGAACGGGAAGGTCAATACGAAGTGATTGTACTATGCATCCTTCATTGGTGATTCCGTTTTCCACTCGATAAGTGTCCAAAATAGGTAAATTGTCTCAAAGTACCTGCATTTCGTAAAGTACTAACAGATTCGGCTTACCTCAACATATGATATCCCCACATGGATATCGTTGGTGGAGTGATACTGGACTGTCTGTCAAATACTAAAAGACGCAGCTGTGTTCACAAAGAGTGCTATGTTTCAGTTCTTTTCTCCAAGCCTTTGTGCAAATCCCAAGATGCATGCTCTAGCTAGACTTCCACTGGTGCGAGCGACACACCTCTACCGAGGTGCACGGCTTCTATTAAGCTCTCGCTATTCACCCATGAGTACCCTTGTAACCGGCCAGACGAGAACACAGGTGCGTTATGTCCAAGATCCATTACGGGGAGCGTATAGACACTCACAGGTTGACCTCAAGTCATTTACAGCAGCTAATACCGTGCCGGACAACTTGAAAACCTCGCGGCGTTTTTACACCAATATGCAAAGCAAGAAATCATCAAAGGTCCCAATCTCAATCGATGGCAAGACTCAGGAGTTTTCTCCACTGCTTTTGCGCGACTTCTGCCATTGTCCGTTGTGCGTACACGAGTCAACCTACCAGCGTTTGTTCTCAACTGCCGACATCCCAGCCAACATCCAAGCCCGTTCGGTCGAGATCGATTCTGTCTCCGAGTCTGTGAATATCAAGTGGGATAATGATGCCCCGGGTTATGACCAAGATCACACAACGAACCTGAGCATGACATCTCTACGAGAGATCGTTGAGTCGGGCTCTCTCCCTGACTTAGGCAGAGACAAGCATGCCGCGCAGGTTCTTTGGACTACGGAGCCTTTGCCAAACATAAGAGACTTCGACTACGACGAGTATATCAAGAATGATGAAGAAGTCTATAAGCTCATCCATCAGCTTCGGACCGATGGCCTGGCGTTCGTTACAAATGTTCCTGGCAAGGTCGAGTCATTGGCTACGATCGCTGAACGCATCGGCCCCGTCCAGGATACCTTTTATGGCCGCACGTGGGATGGTACGTTGAAACCCAAGAGTCCACAACTGAAACAAAGCTCACATTCTTGTAGTGCGTACAGTCCCTCAAGCCATTAACGCCGCATACACGTCCGCAGATTTGGGTTTCCATACCGACTTACTATACTTCCAAAACCCTCCACATGTCCAGCTCCTCCATTGCATCCAGTCTGCATCCAAAGGAGGAGCCAGCGTCTTTGCCGACGCCTACAAGTCGGCAGTCGACTTATTCCACCTGGATCCAGAGGCATTCGAGACCCTTGCTACAGTCCCCGTCAATTACCACTACAACCATCCTAACGACAACGTGTACCGCACGACGAAGCCAGTCATTGACTTACGGCCGCTCCAGGTTGGCGAAAAGGTGTATACACGTATTCAAGATTATGCTCAAGACTACCACGAGCTCAGTATTAAGAATGGAGGCTCTGGATGGAGCGACTCAGTGCTTGTTGAACATATGCTGAAGATCAATTGGGGGCCTCCATTCCTCGCACCGTTCTCGAATCATCGAGACCCCTTGATTGAGATCAGGTGCGATCAATCTCCTCTATCGGCACTGAACGATAAGATAGACGCATGGCACGCAGCTGCGTTCAAGTTCAACGCATTGCTACAGCGCTCAGAGTATTTGTTTGAGCGGAAGATGAGTCCCGGTGACTGTGTCCTTTTTGACAACACGAGAACTTTGCACTCGAGGAGGGCTTTCGATATGGCTGATGTTGGAAAGCCACGATGGCTGAGGGGAACTTATGTCGACAAAGATTCATATTTCAGCAGGTTGCGAGTCTTAAAAAATAGATTTGGATAAGCTTGCATAATACATTAGGCAGGACGCGAGTAGAGGGGCATGGTGAGTTAGGCACTTGACCGACTGTTATAAGAAAATTCGTTAGTTATAGAGATTCAATTATGCTGCTTAGCCTCTTTTCGCCCTCCTTACCCTGAACCAGGCTGGGCCACGTGACATCACAAGCTACTGTCATGGTTGCGGGGTTTTAAGCAGCAAAGATATCTCGATTCTCCACCACGCTTCCAATCTGACTCTCCATGGACTCGCAGACTACATCCAGCTCTTCTAACCTCCAGAGGGCTAAGCGTAGGCGGACCGGAACAGCCAAGTCAAGAAATGGGTGCTCCAAATGCAAAGACAGACGGGTAAGTGGCAACTTCAGTAACACGAATCATCAGGTTTAGTCTGTTGACGTGTTTGACTGCGCAATAGATAAAATGCGATGAGAAACGGCCCAGTTGCGAGAACTGCGCCAAGTTCGGATGTCCCTGCCCTGGGTATACGCAGAAACTACGATGGTCGCACAAGCACCAGCAGGATGAGACCTCGATATCTCAAGAGACGACTGTTGGAAGGAATGTGCAACCGCAAGATCCATTACCTGTAGTTCCGGTAGAGGATTTCAATATTCAAGCGGGGTCGACTGATCTTCAGCATCTGTTGAACACTCTGCCAGATGAACCAAGCATTCTCAATGACGACTGCGACTATTCCTGGATAAACGAGACAGTGGCAAATTGGCAAGCTACGGACCTTGACATCGCAGACGGCCATGTCGGCGATTCTCTACAAGAATTGTTCAACTCGTTGGAAAGACCTGAAGAGTTAAATTCACGACATGACTTAATATCAACCTCCAATCCCCGCATTACACAAGCGCCTGTTCACATATCAACAACACTAATCGAATACTGGTTCAGATATATCTGTCCAGTGCGATCTACGTTCGATTCTGAGGTGAACAATAATCGCTCATTAGCTCGAGATTCATGGGCTACATCTGAGGCCGTCTTCTACACCATGCAAGTCATGTCAGCTGTCTGTCTCGTTGACACCATGCCCCATTTGAGGCAAACCCTACCATCACTGAGAGAACAATCTACACTCGCCATCACCCAGGGAATATCTCGAGTGCGAAACCTGGGACCAGGTCCAGTCACAGCTGATTTGGTCTTTGCTGTATTAGCAAGGGGAACTTCATCTCATTGGATCACTCCTGGAAATTTAGACTACTCATGGCTGGAATCAGCGCGAGAATTGCTTTTTATGTGGAGTGTCGGGATTTCGGCGGCAGACTCTCTTCTACATGCCTATTTCTGTCAAGCTTTGGCCTACTGGGAGATGCTTCTTGCATTGGTAGGCCGTGGCTCAAACCCCTCAATTATCGAGAAAAAACGACAGAAATACCAGGACAAAATCCGCAAGGCCATGTTACCAGAAGATGGTACGTTTGAAACAAACTCAGATCCACATCCGTCAATCAGTTCGAGTTTCAAACCACTAGGAACACTTCCAAACTCTTGGTGTGGTATATCCAACGAGGTGATTGAGACTTTTGGCCAAATATTAGCCCTATGTAGAAGCGCGCGCGATTATAACCAAGATCAGAGAACTATCTGTCTTGAAATAGCAAGCAAGGCCCTCTGCGACATAGCGGTGGCACGCGAGCTCGAGAAAGAGCTTCTAAGTATGGACTTTGATGCTCTCGTGCTTCTTGAGGAGCTGCAAGGCTTTTATGTCGATACACGAGATGACAACACCCCCGTGTCTCATCTACTAGAAACAGCTGAGGCATATCGCAAAGCTGGGTTGCTGCAGCTATACCTGACCTTTGATGATCTTGCCGTCAATGCAAGCGGTGGGCAAAATGGATTGGCAAACGGTTGCAATGATGCGAAGGATGAAATGTCTCGAGAAACTTTTCTCACCGACTTGACTCTGCAGCTCGTGGCTACTCTTGAAAGGATTCCAGCTGAATCAGGTTCCAAGTTCATTCACCCCATGTTATATGTTTCTGCGGCAGCGGGTCTCAAGTTCCAAAGATACCCCGATGCCCCATGTCCAAGGACACCAGAGGAGGCCAATAATCATCCATCCGATATCTTTACGTCGCAGCTGGAATGGGATTTATTGGATCTCACATCGGTAGTATGCCTACCAGGAAGCTCAGATACCATATCCGCATTTATTCCACAATCTGTCCTTAAGGTTGCAGAAGCAAGACGTCTCGTCCTGTCAAGGCTCGACACAATTAGACAAGCTTTGCCATACAAAGCAAGCGATAGCTTTCTGCGGCTTGTTAAAACTATTTGGTCAGAATATGATGGGGCACAATCGGATACATCAGCGAAGCATTGGTTCGAAATTTCGCGCCAGATAGGGTTAGATATGCCTTTATAAACTCGGTACACAATATTAATGCAAAGTATTAGAAAAGAGTGTATCAACCAGGGTCACTCCACCTTTTCATAAATATTGATCCTTACTACTATCCACGCTTACAAATAAGTATCATCCATGATACAATACATCCAGTACTATTAAAGAGACACCCACGCTTCCTTGTGGAGGTCTGTACGGTCGTTATGTTCCATTTCTAGCCGTGAATCTTGCACCCTAATGTAGATGCTTACAACCATTAGCTAAAGATCATGTGGTTAGGCGGCCCTCTGAATGCCTGTGCCTTTGCAGATAAGCATGGCAGGGTAAGCTTATACCACGCCGCAGCCATGAGTTACAATAAGCTCTAGTAATCGGCGACTATTTATAACAGGACATAGAAATAATTGGCTGACCGAATTTGTAAAACTCGAGATGCCGTGTAACCGTTACTTCTCCTCATTTTCGGATCCCGTTTCTTGGTCTAAATTCTTACTCATCTTGCGATCTCCTCTCTGGGCTGGCGCTGAGTGAGACTACCCTAGTAGAAGGATTCAGCGCAAAGATGTATAAATTGAACAAATCCTTGACTTTGGTCTTGGCGAGTATGTCTTGTTAAGTACACTTGTCAACATGCGAACTTTTCATACACCTCTTACTATCATCGAAACGCTGGCCAAGTCTCGTGGGGATGCTGCGGCAGTGAGATATCTGCTGCCAGAATCGCCTACTGACTACAAGACTATTACATATGCGGAATACAGTAATGATGTTGAAAATGCGGCGAAAACGTGGTTGTATGTTTTATCACAGGCTGGCATTGCAAAAGGTGCCGTAGTGGGAATTTGGTAGGACCTTTGTCTCCGCAGCCACGCCTATCTGACATCTGGCAGGATGAGAGGATGGTCATACCAGGATCTCTTACACTACTTGTCCCTCCAAAGAGCTGGCTTCGTCCCTCAGCTCTTTTCACTTCGCATGACGAACCCATCGGTAGTCTATGAACTTCTGGGCAAGAGCAACGCTACAGCATTGATCTATGACTCAAGCTGTGAATCTCTGGTGAAGGACTGCCCACTTCCAACATTTCCCAGCGAAAGGGCCCTAGAAAAAGCTGCGCTGCAGAATGTTGAGCTTGAAAAGGTGACCACTACCTTGAACGGCGATCAAGTCTCGGCCATATTTCATACCTCAGGCTCAACCTCAGGAATTCCCAAACTGGTTCCAGCTACTGTAAAATGGATGGACTGCTTGATTCGTAAGAACAAGCCATATACTCGCACCGGAACGCAGCCTGTGTCTTGCCTCATGTTAGTTCTCTCGCAGCGCCTCGTGTTCCAAAGCTGATCCGTTACAGGGGTTCTCATGCCCATGTAGGCAACACCATCAATCTTACAGAAGCACTAGCCAACGCAGGCTGTTTGATTATGCCCAAGAGTATTCCTTATCCTACTTCTGAGTTGCAGAGTATGATTACCCACGGTAGATTAACGGCCTTCAACATCTTCCCAGCTCTTCTGTCTGTCTTCATCCGAGAAGCGCGCACTAATGCCCTCCTACTTGGACAACTTCAGAGTTTGCACCACATCCTTCACGCTGGACAAGTTCTGGAGCCGTCGGATCAAGCGTGGGCTCATGAACAAGGGATTAAGCTTGTCAATACCTACGGCTCCACTGAGATTGGACTATCGATGCAAGCATCTGCCACTTCTCAATACCTCACACCATTTCCAGAGTCAGGCTGTGAATTTATTCCTCTTTGCGGAAATTCATCTTCGTCGGAACAACTTGTTGAGCTTGTCATCCCCGCAGATGCAGATGACTGTCCTCATCCGTCACTCAGAGATAAGGCGGATGGCAAATTCCATACTGGTGACCTCTTCCAACGCGTTGGAGAGAGTCAGTACTTATACAAAGGACGGGTAGATGACAGAATCAAGATGCAGCTGTCTCTGGTGTGTGACGCGGGATCCCTTGAGGCAGAAGCGATGCAAGTATGCGAGGCTGATCTGATCTCCGCTGTATCCGTTATTGGATCTGGACGTCCCAGTCCAGCACTTATCGTCGAGCCCAAGAACGACGACGTATTAAAGACGGGCGATGAGAGTTTGACGAAATTCAAGGAAGAAATACTGCGCAGGATATCGCCGTTTCATGCGCGAAAGTATCTCCATGAACGCATTGACAACCCCCGCTTGGTCTTTGTTGTACCCCAAGGAACACTGCCAAGAACAGCAAAGGGAAATATTATGAGGAAGGCGGTAGAAAACATGTTCTCTGATGAACTACAAAAGATCTTTGAGGCTAGTTCTTCTACGTAACGCCTCCATGGTGATGGCTGTGGAATCGCGGACAAATGGGATCGAAGAAGATAGGACAGGAGTCAGAAATTAATATCAATTGCTACAAACAAAATGCCCAGTGCATATTTATGACGACCTTTGTCTCATTGCATATCATTTCTGCGAGGATCGTTGCTGTAAGACGTACGTCATTGACTCAGTGGAGTGGTGATTCATAGCTTTCCAAGCCACTATATGAGAAGAACTGAACAGCATGAAATCCATATTGGACTTTCCTTTCATCTATAACTCAGATGAAAACTCTAAATCTCACAGCAAGGAAAAGAATATCTACAGGGTTATTATACCGCAGTTATCAATCATCTTTGACAAGAATCGCATTTGCTCATCAAAGCAAAAACAACGTCTTCCAGAAAAGAACTCAGATCAGCACCATGTCTTCCATCGTAGACAGCGTCAAGGTATCAGCTCATACTCCCTATCTATCATCAGTAATTGACTTGTTAGAACACCATTGCCGAAAACTTCGGTGGTCCAGCCGAAAAGCTCGCAACACACCAATTCTCGCTCTCCGAAACCCCCGACCTCACCAACAAAGTCGCCGTCGTCACCGGCGGCAGTGAGGGTATCGGCTACGGCGTAACACACACTCTTCTCTCCCACAACATAAGCAAGCTCTTCATCCTCTCCATCTCCGAAGAAGTCGTCAACGGCGCCAAAAAGTCCGTCGCTGAAGAACTCGGCCAAGAAAAAGCTGATCGCACAGAATGGATCCAATGCGATCTGAGCGACTGGGCTGCAGTGAAAAAGGCAGCGGAGCAGATCAAGAAATCTACTGATCGCCTGGATATTCTTGTTAATAATGCGGGAAGGGGAATCATGACTTACCAGCTCTCAAAGTATGGTGTTGATCAGCATATGGCTGTGAACCACTTCGGTCATGTTCTTTTGACTTCCTATTTGCTTGAGCTTTTGAAGAAGACGGCTGATGAGCATGGGACTGTGAGGATTGTCAATCTTGCTTCTAACGCTCATCAGGGAGCACCTAGCGATGTCAAGTTTGAGAGTCTAGATGAGCTGAACCAGGATCTTGGACCGAATCCTCAGTATGGACGGTCAAAGCTGGCCGCTATTCTGTATAGTCGGTATTTGGACCGTCATCTCACTAAGGCTGGAAACCCAAAGATCTTGGTGAATGCTACGCACCCTGGTTTCGTCAGTACCAAGCAGAGCGTTGAGTATATCCATGAAGCGTGAGTTTGTGTAATATCTCTCTTTTGATCCCCACTAACGCATGCTAGGTATCCCCTAGCTGGCTACGCCATGTCAATTGGCATGGAACCTTTCAAGAAAGATCAATTCCAGGGCGCGACCAGCTCGGTATTTGCCGCGACCCTTACCGACAAGTCGGGACAGTATATATGTCCTCCTGCTGTACCAGAGTTGGGCAATGAGCTTTCGCAGAATGAGCAGCTTGGTGAACAGTTGATGGAGTTGACGAGGAAGGTCATTGGTGACAAATTTGAGAGTTTTGATGATCGGAAGTTTTATTAGGAATTTACTGTAGGTAGCGGGTCATGATACTTATGCCTATTTGTCTATTGTGAAATTATAATACTATAGATTTAGGTTCTAAGGGTCCAAGAATATTATACTGACTTGAGAAATTGTTTTAATATTAGTTACCTATTTACAAGTATAATGCTGTTCACTTTCTAAAATAGATTTAATAATATATAACTAACCTCCTTAAAATTATGCCTAAAAGCCAGAGTAAAGAAATAATATTTACTCTTTATTTTACTAACCTTAAGACACGCGTATGCTTTTGAGTTTGAATTAATAATGTTAGGATGCTATTTGCTTCCGTACCCTAGAGAGATTTTACACTACTGAGTTCCGTCCAAAAGTCACGTCAGGTCCATATTGTTCAATTGTAGTCGAAATGATCATCGATCCTAATTGGCACGGTCCTATAGTCTAGTGGTCATGACGTTGGATTTTGATCACCCTCAAAGTCTTCCAAAGACCC
The DNA here is from genome assembly GCA_013759125.1 of Fusarium sp. NRRL 53293. Taxonomy (NCBI): domain Eukaryota; kingdom Fungi; phylum Ascomycota; class Sordariomycetes; order Hypocreales; family Nectriaceae; genus Fusarium; species Fusarium sp. NRRL 53293. Next base: position 49,284 of record JABSTN010000359.1, on the reverse strand, counting down.
CGGTTCGAACCCGGGTAGGACCTCATTTTTTCCCTCCCCCATCATTGAGTCATCATCACTTTTTGCTCAAACCCACTTCTCTCCGTATACCAATGACGCGTCGTCACATCGTCAAGGGTCCTAACCCCAGCTTTTCAAAGTCATCAAGTGGATCCCACCCGCACCAACCAGCATCTTCAGCCCATCGACGCCATGCTCATAGCAGCCTAGCCTCACGTCACCAGACCATTCGCGCGCCCCCTTCTCCGCATCTTCCTCATTGGTTCCCCATGTTCTGTTTCTCTTCACTCCTGAAAAACAAAGATCACCAACTTTCTCGCCCATGGTATCGACATGATGCTGCTCGGCATGGGCTGGCAGAAGCCTGACAATTTTGCCGGTTCGTCGAGTTGGGCTATTACGATTGGGCTGTTTGTTGCGTCGGGTGGTTTGTTGTTTGGCTATGATCTGGGGTGAGTCAGTTTAAATGTCTCGTTGGAGTCTGCGGCGCGGTGAGCTCATCGCCTTGTGCCTGCATGCGACAGCGCTATTCTCTCTCGTGTTTTCATCGCCTGATGAATGTTGCGATGCTTGTTGTGTTCAGGTATCGCGAGATAGCCTCAAAGGTCTCTCCTTATTGACATTGATCGGCAACACCATGGCCCCGACTAACCTCATCTCACTCATAGCGTCATCAACGGCATCCTCGCCATGTCCGTCTTCAAAGACCACTTCAGCACTGATCAATCCTGCAAAGACGACGAGGGCCATGTCGATCTCTGTCCCTCAGACTCATCGCTCATCGTCGCCATTCTCAGCGGTGGAGCCGTCATCGGCGCTTTGGCAGCAGCTCCATCTGGTGACAGCATCGGGCGGCGCAAGACATTGCTTGCGGCTGTCACCACATTTTGTGTCGGGGCCATCTTTCAAATATGCGCTCGAGCGACGCCGATGTTATTAGTCGGGAGGTACGTTATTTATCTGTCATACGTCGTGATTTATGCTCACGGCAAAAGGTTACTTGCTGGCGTTGCAGTCGGAGCTATTTCCGTTCTCGTCCCTCTTTATCAGTCCGAGACTGCGCCGAAATGGATACGCGGGACCATCATATGCATGTATCAGTTCTCCATCACGGTGGGGATATTAACCGCGACTACTATCAACGTCGGCACATCCAATATCGATAGCGATGCAGCATACCGAATCCCTCTTGGCATACAACTCGTACCTGGTCTCATCCTCGCCTCTGGTATTCTTTATCTCCCCGAGACTCCTCGTTTTCTCGTCAAGAAAAACCGGACATTCGAGGCAGGATTATCTCTAAGTCGCTTTCGCAGATTGGATACGACGCATCCTGCTCTGTTGGATGAGCTCAATGAGATTATCGCGAATCATCAATATGAACTAACCCTCGGTCACGACACATACAAGGCTCTCTTCGCGAGAAACTCCTCCCTTGGCCGTCGAACCATGACTGGCTGTGGGCTACAGATGCTGCAACAGCTAACTGGTATCAACTTCGTTATGTATTACGGAACCACGTTCTTCAGCAATGCCGGGGTCAACAAGCCCTTTCTCACCAACCTAGCCATGATCATCATCAACTGCGTTTGCACAGTCCCTGGTCTCATAGTCATCGAATCGTGGGGAAGACGCAAGCTCCTCATGGCTGGCGCTCTGGGCATGGGCGTTTGCCAGCTGCTGATAGCAGCTGTGTACTCGGCAACTGAGGACAAGATGGAAAGGTCTCATGGAGGGGCCGCTAACATGGTCCTTGTCGTCTTTTGTGCTCTCAACATATTTTTCTATGCAGCGTCCTGGGGACCTGTTGCGTGGGTCGTGACTTCAGAGATCTTTCCACTCAAAGTGCGCGCAAAAGCCATGTCTGTATCAACGACAGCAAACTGGCTCTTAAACTTTGGAGTTGCATACGCACCACCATACATCCTCGGCAGAGGCGCAAACGCATTCGGGCTCAAGATCTTCTTCATCTGGGGATCGTGTTGTGTCCTTTCCATTGCTTTCGTATGGCTGATGGTATACGAAACTAGCAAGATGACACTAGAGCAGATTGACGAGATGTACGAAAGAGTGAGGTATGCATGGGAGAGTCCGGGGTTCAACCCTACTTGGAGCTTTCAACAGATGCAGAATGCGGGATGGGACGCGAATGCGCAGCCAGAGCAACAGGTTGGCGATGAACATTCAGCATCGAACGTCAACTCGACAGACGACGAGAGTCATGAAACGGCGCCGATAAGGCCGGATAATTCACACGGATCGACGACTCCGATGGCGAATTTGGATTTTAGTTACTAATTAATCTGTGTTTACATTCCTTGCCACCGAATGCAGTCACAACGTGAAACCACCGTTGGCCAAGCTGTGCCAATCCAACAATGAACTCGACCGAATTCTTGGACGCTTACAACACGACCCTTAGAAACAGGCAGGATCCATCACATGTCCAACAACAAGTCCTTAGCGAACAGGCAAACTTGCATGCCAGCTGACGTTTCACGAGAAGCCCCTCTAGATACCAATGCCCAGCCTAAAACGGCTGCATAAACCTCCGTCTGACAACGGAGCGTTCCTCGGAATAAACAACCGTCCCATCATAGTAGGCATCTGTAACTTTCCAGATGCGTCGGGACCCTTACGTGTCTTACCATTCGATTTGTATCAAAATAGAACCCTGTTGAGTTTTCTAGACTCCGCCGCAACTGACCAAATCAACTCGGATCTCACACATTCCGACACGTAGGATAGGCTATCACAAAGTCTAACGCCGAGCCCGAAGCGCGAGCTTACCACGATCTGAGACAGTGGCCCCCAACCGCGTTCCAATCCAGTCTCTTCCAGAACAATCGTACCGTTGGCCAATCAACATCTCACCGACCGCAACCGTCAGTCACATTCTAATTCGGCAGATGAATGATGTGGCTGAAACCTGAGCGATGATCTTCCGATTCTTGGCATTCCATGATGTTTGTGGCTTGGCTATGTCGGGAACCAGAACGGGAATCAGCTCATGGGCTGATTCTAGATGGGGCTTACCGGGCCGGGTGGTGACATTTTCAACACCATCGTGTAGGGCTGGAGGTTGGGGTCTGGTCCGTCGGGGGAGCGGCGGCATCGCAGCTCTGGACTTTTCTAGACATCGGCAGAAGGGGCTAAGGATTCTTGATGGCTGATACAGGGCTGACCTTGGCGCAAGGGTGATACTAGCTGGACATTACCACGACATGGCTTCTAGAACAGATTCTTGGAAAAGAGACGTGGATTGACTTGGTGAGTTGGCATTACTCACGAAAGGGTATCCCTCGCGCCGCTATCTAAGTCTCTAACCTTGCACATCAATACATGCTCATAACCATTCAAACCATTGATTCTCCATAACATACTTGTAACAAATTACCCAAGAACGTAATACCGTCTAAAATACCCAAAGAATACTCCATAACCTCATCTTCCCTTTGCCTTCAATCCCGTCATTGACGCCGAACTCCTAATAGAACTTGCGGGTGTATTCGAAAACACGGGCCGACATCCTTCTAGTTTCTGCCGACGATCAAACTCTTTGAGAAAAGTGTACACACTACCTAGCGGCATGTATTCTAGTAGTGGCCTCAATTCACTGGGAAACATTTCCGCTCCGTGATCTTTAATATCCTCGTTAACGCGATTGAGGCGAAGAATCTGCATCCAAGACACAATTCCATCACCAACCATGAACGTCGGAAACTGTGCCTGGGCAATATCTTCCAGAATCCACGTATTACGAAAATACGGCCTGTTCAAGAAGCCAGAGATGGCTTTGTAGCTGGGTACTTCCGTCGGGTCCGTGATCCCCTCAGGAATGTCACTGAGATGAGCCACGGGTCCCATCCACTGCAGAATCGGCGCGTAGTTCGCTGGGTTCGCCTCGCGATCACCTGGTTCTCCAAAATTCTCCGGCATGCACTTATCCCACGCCCGTATAATCTCAATCGCAAGATCAGACGTCGCATCCTTCGTTCCCAACCATCCAACGACCAACTTCGCCTCGCGGTACGCACGAGCCATGTGCGCACGGCGCTCAGCCTCTTCTTTCCTGTCGCGCCTGTTGATGCATAATAGATCGATCCAGATCCGTAGCGGAGGTTTGTCGCATCTCGTTGAGCCCGGGTCGACGAGTTTGCGGAGGAATGAGCGGAGCCATCCGGGGGGTTTCTTTGTCGGCGATGATGGTGGGGAGGGTGGTTGTTGTTGCTCTTGTTGGTGATTACTGATTGTTCTTTGTGTCTCAAGGTCGACCCTTGAGGACGAGGCGTTGTTGATGACGGTCTGGGCGCGGGGGCCGAGAAAGACTTCGCGGGTGTAGCGGATTGCTTCGGCGAGGTCGGACGGTATGGCTACTTTTTGGCCGTTGAGCAGAATGGGCTCAGTTTTGGTGATGTCGCCGTAAAGAGCGGAAAGGCCAATGAAATCAGGTGCATCGCATAGTTTCTCGTGGACAAGGCGACATACGATTCGGTCGTTGATGTCGTTATTCGGCGAGGGCTGCAGCTCCAGGATCCTCACTTCACGCGCTGCCAGATCTAGCGGCCGGTAGTGAATCGAGGACAAACCATCCGACGGCGGCGCCATTAGTAACTACTGTCTTAGCGGTCGGGATTCGGGTGGGTTCGAGTGTATGTTGGTTGGGGCCTTGTCTCTCTCATGCAGGATATGATGCAAGGAGGGGGGGCAGTGTCCAGTTGATATGATGAAAGGGTTGCAGTCAAGAAGGGAGGGGCCAGAAAGTGGGAGAAACAAGGTACTTGTTTTAATCGACATTCACCAACTGGTTTGTGCGTTTTTAGCAGCCCAACTCGTGTGAAAAAACAAAGCCTGCCAAGACCCTGGAATGTGGCCCGCGAGAGGACAGTGTGCCCACTCTATACTGCCGGGTTTGGACATGTCAGGAATGAGGAAGATCACGGCAAGGATTTGCACAAGCTAACAGGCAATCCACTGCCGCTGATAACATGACCTGAAGTGATTAGTATCCAACCGTCCCAAGCCCATCCCGTACGCCATTGATCGAGATGTTTCTAGTCTAGCCACATAGACTTTAGAGCCAGACCTGATGCAGAGGAGTAAAATGCTTGTCAGTAACTCTAAGATTAAAAACGCTCACTCGTGGCAATTGACATTTGCGGAGGAGGAGATTTGGGAGGCGTGCTGTGGAGGCCCGGCCCGGTTTCAATTCTTGGTCAGGACGTGGGAAATGCTAATTTAGCGTGGGTGATAATGATTGTTCCTTGTCTAGTCTCAGTTTAGCGTGGGTGCTCTGTAGCTGAACGCGGAAGACCAATCTGATGTCATGATGGTGTATTGCTCGTGACGAGGAGTTAATGGCTTTACGCTTGAGACAACGCCTTCGACTGATCACATTTCTAGGACTTAATCTAGAAGGATCAAAGTGTTCCCAGAACTTCTAGAATGTGCCACTGTCTACATTTTTCCGATCTCAGCATCTGTGGACTCCTAATTTACGTGCTCTGTCTCACCGCCCCCCTTGACAAACAGAACTGTCCCCCTTCCTAACTCGGCAAGCGACCTCTTTCTCCGATGCGCGTATGTGACGAACCCGCATTGTTTGGTAACGCGAGTGGAGTTGGATCTGTTCACGTGTAGACAGGAGAATGGCTTGTTGCTTGACAGCGTGGATCTGCTAACTACCGAGTTATCCCATATTTGGTGCTAGCGCCGGGAATCGATCGCGCAAGGATTCCGCTTTATTTCCTATGGGATTTAGGCACAAGTGACTTAAATCTGCATGTTGATTGCAACATTACGATACAACGTGGACGAGCTGTCAAAAACACCTGATATGATGCCCTCGCGATATGAGCTCGCGTCTTCGCCTTTACTATTGAGACATTTTTTCGGAGACTGGGATACTTCTAGATTACCGGTTTGTCCGCCAGGACTGCTCGCTGAGACATTTAACAAACCTGCATTAAAAAAACCCTTGGCTGAACTCCCTCGGTGTTAGGCCGCTGGTCACGAAACCCACCACACCGTCATGATGATCTGCAGAACAAACTTCTCGATCCAAGACACGTCCCCGGTCATCAAGAGGGGGCATGTGGATCGTCACCACCAGTTCAATTCGTGCATCCCTGTTTTTCTGGATCTAGACACTAACTAGTTGGTATGCCTCACCAACAAACCAGAAAGAATTGCAGAACCAACAGACATGCTGCCAGACAAATTGATAATTCTTTCAATCATGTACAGATATCCCTCGGTACTGCCAGCTGTGCTTTTTAATCAGCTGTCTCCCTGTGATGAAAATGAAGTTATAAAAGGAAGCCCGTGAACCGCCCTAGTAGGGATCCATCAACGCTCAGACTCACAAACTATCAACTCATACCTAATCTCCCCTTGTCGATCGAAATGTCCTTCCCCTTGTGTCTACCCTGGCGTCAGCAAGCCTACTGGGGCGAGTTTGATCTCAATGGGCTCAAGATAAAACCTAAAGACCGTGCCCTACACGATTCAAGTTCCACCGCCGATATCCCCCCGTACTTCTGGGGCAAGGGTTTCCGGGGTCGTGGGCTCGGGAGATTCTTCACCCGAAGGACAGCTAAGACCAGACATACTGGGTACACTGAAGCTAGAAGTCTGATCAGACGCGGTACTGTTGATGATCTCCAGAGACTGTCGTATCATGCAAGCACCTTCGTTATTGAAGTATTTGAAGATATTGAAGATGCTTCGGGTGCTTCGTCAACTGAATCCTTGTCATCGCCTGGTTCAGGACCTAGAGTAGCTCAGCTGAGACTCTCCCCTGAGCTAGAGGCATGGAAATCTTCCCAGCATGCGATCGGCAATGTCTTGCCGCCCAAGGGCGCTGGGTTGAGCCCTGTTTCTAACGAGATCCTTCACATCCTTGGTGCAGAGGATTGGCCTGAAGCTCTCAAGACGACGAACGCCTTATTTGGATGCGGTATCGCTAGTCTTCTTATGGGCGCTGCTGATTCAACTACCATGTTCTCCAACTATGTCACCGACATGGCCTTTTATTACGAACACGGATACAACTATGTCTTTCCCAACCTTGAGCCGCTGTTGGACAAGGGTCTTGATGATCCGCATGCGCTACGAACCCCCGGCGGTCGGGAGCGTCGCGATGCAGTGGCTATTGGCAAGCGATACATCCAGGGTAAGATCGCCCTTGAGAAGAAGCACAAGGGCCACCTTCTGAACCGATCTGCGCGTCTTGATCGACGAACCGCTCAGATCGTTTCACTGTCTGAGAGTAGTCTTCTTGGCATGGCGGCTGAAGCTACAGCACGAGGCTTTGACCCCGGCGCTGTCATGGCCGATCTTGTGTTTAGTTCACCAGGTACCGATGTCGTTGACGTGGGATGCGACCTTGTCAACTCAGAAGTCATGAACTCGTTTTTGAATGTCACTGATATCACTGACACTGGGATTGTGAGCGAGGATGTTTTGAGGAGGGTGTATGATGCATATGCTGTTATGGGGGCAAGGATGCTCACTCAGCGATGGCACGAGCCTGTTGCGAGGATGTGTGCTGCGTTGTATACGTGGCATATTCAGAATGATCGACATATGTTCTTCCGTCGTGCTTTATTGGGATGGTCGAAGGCGAGGAAGACTCCGGCGCAGCCTCAGAGTGAGGGGGATTTTGACGAGGTGTTTGACAAGCAATTCCGCCTTACTGGGTTCTCTCGACCTCTCGATGCCAAGTATGCTTGCAACGGCGAAGACACCTGCGACCACGTCCACGACCATCTTGCGCGTCATGATGAAGAGCCTCTCCTCAAAGAACTCTGGTGGTATCTCGTCACTGGTCCCCTCGAGTACGTCCGGGGTGGCAAGGTCGACGAGGCCCACGAAATGGAGTTAGCCGAAGGGTCGAGGTTACGAATGGCCAAGCTTTTTGCTAAGGGTCGGGTATTGGAGATGGTTTGGCTGATTGCTCATGCGAACCATCACGCTTGGCAGGTCAACTACTTGTTTGAGGCTGCCATGTTTGGTAGCATTCTAGATGGAGGCAAATTGATCGGAAAGCTGGATAGAAAGGATCAATGATTATGGGTTATGATGCGATGATGATTGAATGATTTACTATCTGCGTTACATTTCTTCGGGACGTATATCGTTAGAACAATTCATAGCTATTAACAAATTCGCTTGTCTGGAAACCAGTCTACACCTTGAACGCCGGAAAATACCTTTTCATACCAGAATCCAAAACTTTCATACTAATGGGTTTCACCAGATAGTCATCAGCACCAGCAACGCTTGCAGCATCTCTATCTTCTTGACTGTCCTGACCAGTCACTATGTACAAGGCGCTCGAATCCCATCCATGTTGCCTCTCCAAGGAACGAATCTGCTTCGCAGCATCAATACCATCACACACCGGCATCTGCAAGTCCATGAGAACCAGCTCAATGGCAACTCTATGGCCAGCAGCGTACGAGGCCTGTTGTTTCGAGAATATCTCAACAGCTTGCTTGCCGTCAACCGCACTGAAGCACGGCAGTCCTCGCCTTTTACAGCACATTTGCAGAATGCGGAGATTGACAACGTTGTCATCGACGACGAGTGTGGCAGGCTCAGCTAATCTCATAGAAGTGAAAGGTGTGCAACGAAGCTCTGGCGTTGCTAGATCATGCAGCTGCTGCATCGATGATAGATTCCGCTCCGAGCTCGATTCGCTGCCTTGTTCCAGCGTCTAACCTAATTCCCCATCGGAGCGTGCCGAACAATCCACAGAACCATACCCTTCGTCTGGGATAGAGCAATCTTCATCAGAAGAAGGGCTATGTGTGTCTGGATCTTCCTGGGTAGGAGATGTGGCCAGGGCGTCATTGGGCGCTACCAGACTCCTTGGCAAATTGTGAATCATCTTGACAAGTCTGTCCGCTTCCTGAAGCGCGCTAAGAAGCTTTGGGGTTGAAAAAGGGCTTCTGACATAGATGACATTTGGCAGCGGCCGGAGTAACTCTTCGGCGATGGAGGTTGGGGCCAGACAGATAACAACTTGTTCCGGTTGTGCCGATGAGAGAGAGGCTAGATTGCGTTTTGGGTCATCACTGTATTCAAAGATTGTGAAGCAGTCTTCAGATCTTTCTGAGGATGTAAATCCGCTGCGAATTAAGAACTCAGCAAAGTTGGAAGACAGATGCAAGTCCGCTGAGTCAGAGTCTGCTTGATTGAATTTGAGCGACAGGTTCTGGATAGAAGACGCCAATGTATGCGAAGGCAAGCATGAAGTCGAGCAGGCAACATCTGGAAATGTCGCTCTAAAATGGGAACCTCGGTTGAGTTCTGACGATACCAAGTCGATAGAGCCATAAAGGAGCGTCGAAAACCTTGTGGCGAGAGTCAAACCGAGTCCAGCCCCTACGGAATGCTCGTCAACTTTCTCATAGAGAATAAAGATGCGTTTCTGGTCATCTGGATGAATACCACAGCCCGTGTCCTTGACATCAATCACGAATGTCTTTGTTCCTGGTCGTATTGTGAATGAAATTACGACGATGCCATCTGGTGTATGTTGAATAGCATTCATGACAAGTGGGAGGATACTATCGCGAAGCAAGCTCAGATCGGTCCGTAAGCTATCGCAATCTTTAGGCAGGTCGCGATGGAAAAAGATCGACGGATTCGAGCCTGAGCTGCTTGTTGTTGCCTCGGAAATTCCTCTGACGAGCTCAGACTCAAGTTCGTCGACGCTGTGCACAGCGTAGTGCCGTTCGGCCACAGCAATATCAGCCCATCTGTTCAATGTAATCATGCTGTTTACGGTTGTCATGAGTTCTCGGCCTGCTGTGGATATAGTATTGAGATAAAGAGACGGCGAATTCCCAATATTAGCAGAGAGTTGAGTTATACTTGCAATGGCAGACTGTGTTGCAGGGTCGTTGGATAAAGACAGCATCTTCAGATCCTCAGTAAGGAGTTCGGCAGCGCCGAGAATTCCATGAATGGGAGTTCGAAGTTGATGAGAAATTCCACGAAGAAATTTCTCCTTGACTCTCATTACTTCTGACAGAAGCTGCTTCTGCCAGATTTGAGTAAGTAAGGACGCACAGGTCTGTACAAACCAGCTATCAACATCATCAAAGATTCGTCGAAAGTTCTTAGTTGCCACGATAAGGACTGACTGGCCTAGTTTGCTTTCACAGGGAGCAGAGATAAGACGAGTGACTTTATCGGTAGGGGTTTCACTGTGATTTGAAGTGGCAATGAACGCGTCAATATAGGCGGTGTCCTCCCACAGCCCGTTGTTGAGCTCAGATGGCAGTACCAAAGACTCCCCCTGAACATCGAGCTTTTCGGTGTTGGATGACTGGATGCTCACTAGCTCATCTGGATAAGCAGTTCGTAGTACTTCAAGAACTGACTCTTCGGGGTCATCATGGTCGGATACGTCCTGGATGGTCGCAACAAGTTCAGCTAGTCGATGCCGCTCTCGTTGACGTCGAACTCTTGTGCAGTGCACAATATCGGTCACAATCCAGTCAGCAAGACGAGCAAGTGCTTGTTGTTGCTGTTTGGATAGAGTAGGTTGGCTGGTTGAGGATGCGACACATAGTGTTCCCAATCCTACTGACTCGCCAGATTCATGTTGCATTCGGAGAGGAACACCCGCATATGCTACAAGCCCGCCTTTCTCAACATATGGTGACTTTCGAAATCTCCAATCTTCCAGCATATTTGGCAAAAGAAACACACTCTGTATGCAAAATTAGCAGCTTATAATGGAGTACTAGGGTAGATAAACATACGCCGGGTGGTTGAGTCACTGTATGGGCACAAAGGGTCTCCCCACGGGGAAGAATAGCAAGCTGGAGACCAACTGTAGCCAACCGGATATAGACATTAATGTCAAGTAAGCCTACGACGGCAAACTCCCATCCCGAGGCTTCTTGAGCTAGGTTTATTTTTTCTTGAAGCCCAAGCAAAAGCTCAGACTCAGTCTCAAGGTCCCGTCCATAATACCATAGCATATATAACCTCAGTCGTTCATTCTTAGCCAAGTAAGCTCGTAGGTATGGAGTTGAAGGGCAGGTTGGTGATTGTGGTATCGACGTCGGCGAATAGAGATCCGGCTTTGGAGGATAGAAGCAGGCCTCAACCTGTGCAGTGCAGGGTTCGAGACGGCTGTCGACGTTATCGACATCGTATATTGGGCCGATGGCAGTGGGTCGAGGGGGAACAATCTGGTCTTTCGAAGATGGGGATAAGAAACCGGCGTCTGCCGTTGGAAAGAAATGCATTTGTAAACGGCGCGCTGGCGGTGTTGCAGGACTAGCTGCTGATCACAAAAGCCGATCGACGAATGAATACTCGATGAGTGAGGACCGAGGGAGCTGTAGCGATCGGGAACGAAAGAGGCTGAGGGATTAACATTCCCATAGATCAATTGGGAAATAAATGCCATGTGACATGGTGGCGAGGATCAGATCGAGATCGTGAAGCCACAATTGTTTCGGGGCGCTCCACTTGTTTCGTGGCGGTCTGGGAAGAATTTCTGATGGTGGCCAGACGAGCTGCCTGATTCGTCTTTCTTAGGCACTGGAAATTTATCCCGCATCCAGTATCTCCTTGAGTCCTGGAAGCCTGGAAGGTACTCGTTTAACGCGACAACCATTGCAGCCAGTGAGGTATATAGAACTCTACTTGGCTGACTCCTTGTGAAAGGATAAGTATCGACCAATGTACAAGATTATGACATATAGTCCCCACGTCGATCAGGACTGAAAATCTGTAGAGATGATGTACTAACTTAGCCATTTTGTGATTTGTGTCATTCCTGCCAATTGGCACCTACGGAGCACCTCCGCAAGCCGCGAGGAACGTTTGGTGGGTCCTTTAACCCTTCGTGGACTAGCCTTCGTCCTTGGCGGTAATCACGCAGATCAGGAAAATTTAGTCCACCGGCCAGAATATCAGCGTCGGCCATTAGCCTTCAACTCGAGCGAAAGAACTTTCTTACAATAATCCGAAGGTGAGTAGATTTAATAAGAAGTTCGGTTAGTTATGATACTCTGAGGATTGTGCTAGGGTCAATGCCCAAAACAGGTTCTTTGAGCCAGCCAAAAACTCGTAAATCAGTCAGTCAAAGATTCGATAGACCTCCGTACAACAACATAACGATCGTTCAAATATAAACGCACTATGCAGCCCTTCCATCGGATCGTTAAGGGTCATCGCCTGACTAACCGGGGCTTAGTATCTTCAATGAAACATACAAGAGCGCCTTCATTAGGGCTAGTTCACAGCCTTGACGAGGGCATCAATTTATGAAATCGTATACATTGGTTCCTGCCATCATTTGCAAGCCCAATTATCACATATAGGTCTCAGCTAAGAACTGCACCGCGTGTAGCGCAATCACATCCTGTTGGGTATTCTCATGGGTTCCTTACGTTCACCCTTGATTGATATCAGGGGTTTGTACCATGATGTAGCCCAAGAACAGTCCCAGCACGGTTGGACTTGCGTCCATATATTTCTTGCTACGGACTAGATTTAACAACGAGTGTACACTCCCACCTAGTCAAGGTTTATAGCGTAAGGCACATTACATAGGCTCCATAGAGTTTCACAAACTGATTCAACTTAAGGGCTACCTTAAACCAGGTTAAGTTAAAGGACTAAGAGTTATACTTATTAGAGATTAAGTATCATTCTTCTACAGCGATCTGGACCACTATACCTTCATACATTCCCCGGCCACGCGTGAGCACCTGGATGCCCTTGTTCCTAAATGCTCAGGTGCTTAATACCCTTAGTACCTTAATGCCTAAGGCGCCAGTACATGGGTTAATACAAAGGAGTCAAGCATCATTTGGTGGAAGAAAATGACTTTCTCAATTTCACTCCTTACCATGACAGTACAAGTTTATTCAGTGCTTTTTATATTGAGCATTCGCGACTTTATCACGTAAGCAGAAAAGTGTAAACGTCCACTACAGGCTGATTTCAACAGATAAAAGTCTGAAATGATATCATTGCTTGCAAAGGGGGAAGAGATTGTGACGTACGCTCTGAGCCCTGGTCTCTTGGTCGAAACCACGGCGCTACTGCTAGTGCGCGAGATCTTCTTTTGCACCGCGGTTCACTTACCAAACCGTTTGCGCCACTGGATGATATTAATGGGCAAGGCCAACCCGCACCCAGCGGTGAGCATTAATGCATGGCTCTTCTTGGCTGGGAGAACGAAGCCATGCCAGCCACAGTTGAGGCAGATTCAAATGGTTAAGGCAACACAACAAGTAGCAATACAAGAATTCAATGCCCTTATAAAGACTGTAATGATGATGGATAGACCTTGTTAAGACTATAAGATCTTGATCGGTACTATGCTCTCTATATAGAGCCTGTCGTATAATGATCTTTGTGTTGTCACTGACTAGCGTATTGAATATAAATGCGGTGTGTATAGTGTAAGGTTTATGACAGTTGTATTACTACGAAAGGAGCTATGACCCCCAACCAACAAACAAGAACAACGCATCACTTAGTTTTATATCAGCTCAACATTAAGCCGCGACAACGTTCGAAATGTCACTGTCACTCCCCTTGCTAGTCGGGTATGCAGCCCCTTCAACACCCGGACGCCACGTCTCGGCATCACCCAAACGGTCAGACGTAAGCCCGCTGCTCCCGGGGTTCTTGAAACCACGTTCTTGTTGTCGTTGGTAAGAGATCTTCCGAAGACGTTCGGTCTCTGCGGGCGTTAGGTGAAGCTGTGCATCCTTGTTAGATCATCATCAGGGAAAGCCTTGGCGATTGACTTACATAGACTTCAATGCCGATGGCGTGTAGAGCAAGCGCTAGCCAAAGGCCCATGGAGAAACCTTGCGACAGAGCGGATGCAATGTTCTCGGTACCGTCGCCTGACATGTCACCTTGGACTGCAACCCAGGCATTTAGATCCTGGCAGGTAGGGTACTTGGCGATCAAGGACTCGGTGTCGTCGTAAAAGGAAGCAACCTTGGCACATTGCATTGGGAGTCGGAAGATCGGGTTCTTGGACATGATCACCGCAGAGAGAATCATGATAATCCGCACCGTGATAATCGAACCAGCCTATCCGTTTTAGATGATGTAGGACATGGGTGAAGTTAATGATAGACTTACGTAGAACCAAGCGCGAAGCATCCATGCACGATGTTGCTCAAGCTGCAGTGTCTTGATGTTCCATATCGCCAAAAATAGTGACCCAAGAAACATGATCGCCAAGAGACCTACAGCAGCTCTGACCGAAAGTGAGCCACCAAAGGCGACAGGCGCAATGATGATGGCGCCGACGGTGCCGATAACCGCCAGAATAATAACGATGTATCCATTCATGCGATGGAACAGCAGTGCTTTATATCGAATAAAAGGAACGAATTGAAAGACAACGAGAAATGAAGCTGGGATGATGGTGTACAGGTGCATTTTGATGCCGATTTTGTAAAGGTCCTTTCTGTTGTAAGACCAGCATTCGCCTGGGCCTGCGCCGTTACCCTTGCTGTTGGGATTGCAGTAAATGCTATTGTAATTGAGAAACATCATTCGAGCGAGGGCGAAGCCGAACATGGCGCCGGCGAAGATGAACCAGAGGATGAAGTTGTAGCCTTTGGAGAAGCCAATTGGGTTATAGAGCTTGCGGGCCTTGGCGACGAAAGCATTGGCTGGGGGGCGTGCTGTAGCTGCCATTTTATTGAGTGGTTCAGATTGGTTGATTTCTGACGAAGGCAGTTTCTTGCGACTGCTTTTAGAATGAAGACATGTTCTCATCGAGAAGTATATATATTTACGGCTTCATCGTATACGACCAGCCCTACGTCTCGGCAGTCAATATCATAGCTGTCATGCCCAATCCTGCCGCGCACATTGAATCTACAAGTGGATAAAGCAACGGCAATCTCTAGGATTAACTTTACCAAGCTCGCAAGCAATCCAATCAAAGCGAGTGCAAAACCCGTCGGATACGAAAATTGCGTCGTGGGGAGTTGGGCGCTAAACCACATCGAGAGTCAATCTGCGCGGGAAAAGTCAATGCCGTCATCAGCCACGTCAAGCCAAAGCGAAGGATTCAGAGTACTACGGCTTCTTTTTTTGTTTTCCGTTTCATCTGATGCTGAATCTTTTTTATCTTTATCCTACGGATGTCAGAACGTAATCTCTAGAAGCCGACGGTAGTTCATAAACCGAGAATGGTTGGAGTACCAGGTAGATCCAAAGGCTGCGTCACATGTCGAAGGCGCAAGAAGGGTGTAAGTCTACGGAGTACCGGTTTTTCTAACGGCCACTACTGATGATTGGCTAGTGTGATAAGAAGGTCCCGTTCTGCGGCCAATGTCTCGCCATAGGCATCCCATGCGAGGGCTATGAGCGTCAGCAAATATGGCTCAACAGTGAAGGATCCACGCAAAAGTCATATACTAAATCGCCTTCACGAAGTCCACCCTCATCTCCAGAATCAGTAGTGACACTTCACGACTCACTTACAAGAACAGCTCGAACCCAAAAGTTCACTGGTCTCTTCTGGTCAGATTATTTGTCTGGTGGGAATGGATTCTCACTCAAAGCATCTGGCATAACTAGCGCTAGATGGATGGCGCTCTACGAGGCGCTGAGTGACGTTGAAGCTAGTCTCCAATACATCGCCATGGCGCTTAGCACAGCGACACTTGGGGCGACTAATAATGATATCCAGCTCATGGGAAAGAGTCAACAGGCGTATGGATTAGCTATGCAGCAAATGGCAACGTCATTTGTATCTCCATCGCGAAACAAGGATGGTATTCTCGCTGCCATTCAGCTCATGCGAGTATACGAGGTCAGATAACCTATAGATGTTGCAAATAGAGATACTGATTAACTAACAGCAATTATTCGGCACCGGCATTTCTGCAGCCCAAAAGAACTCGCCCGTGTCGCAGATCAAGGGCTTCAGAAAGCATATTGATGGTGAGACTACTCTGATTCTGAGTCGTGGGCCCAATGATTCCTGGTCAGAAATGGGAAAACAGCTGCTTGCAGATGGCCGTCTGACTATGGTAAGTGTCACCTCCTCATATGCTTCCTCGCGGACTGATAAATGTAGATCAACGCATATATCTCACGGCGCAAACGTTCACCGTACAGCCAGGGCTGGAAACAATCACAACTCTGGCGCTCAGTAACAAACTCCCCTCTCAACCAGCTCATTGACATCTTCGTTGAAGTACCAGCCCTTCTAGAAGATCTCGATATATATCGAGTGTCTCCAAACAACGAACTCTATAATTCGATCCTAGCCCGATGTCGCAACTGCGAGGTTGAGATATTAGCCCTTGGGTTGGAGTTTGGCGAGTCGCTCACTAAATACGACTATACATATACCCGGGAGCCCTTGCCGGTGCCAAAGAACGACGATGATCTCGCCATCGTTTATCTGAGCTGTTGCTACTGGATGACTTGCCTGTATATATACTCGACCTTGGGCTTTTGCGAACTCGAGTCACAAGATCAATATGCAAGGGGACCCATACTGAATTACCCGAGCCAACGAATTGCAATGTCATACGCGTACAGAATCGCACACGCTGTACACCTGCTATTCGAGCCGCCAGCCGGGACTTATAGTTCTGTGGCTGTATTCTTTCTTCTTGGGACTGCTCTACGATATCTTATCATGATAGAGACTCATGGCGGCCATAATATCATGAGCAAGGAGAGGTTGCTTTTAGTCAACATATTTACTCGACCTTTTCTGGGGAGCTTTGTTGGGAGGTTCCTGCAAAATCTACAGGCGGACGATGGTATTGACTATGGGTATCCTGCGGATATCCTTTTAGGGATGAGAGGTATTGAGTATAGAGCCAGAGTCTGGTGGTGCGGACTGATACAGGCTGGATTGCCGGAATTCGCACTAGAAGATGAATGCTATCCGTCAAAATGACAATTTGTGTTATGTATGTTATCATCCTAAAGCTATATACAAAGGAGCCTCCAAGCCATCATGGCAAACGAACGTGTTGACCCAATCATTCAGTCACAAGCATTGTTTCATCGCTTAGCAAATGTTCTTCTGAGCGTTGCCAGTAATTCCCCAGTAGATGTTCTCAGCACAAGGCGACTCCCGAACAGTGTTGCTGTTGACCTGCGCCTTGACGTAAATACCACTCGTGTTGGGAAACTCGCTTCGTGCTGAAACGCGAACCTCGCCTCCTCCATTGACGACACCATCTCGAATAGCAAAGTTATAGCAGTTCTCAATAAGAATAGCGTTGTTTCCGTTATCAGCAAGATCAATGTTCTTGATCTCAGTGGCACCGGACATGGAAACGCAGAAGATACCGCGACCGCCGCCGCGGGAGTAGACTTTATCGATGAAGACGTTGGTGGTGGTGTATTGACCATTGGCGAGTTGACCGTTGTTATTGGCGAAGCGGAGGGTTGCATACCCGGTGCCTGCGCCAGCATTGATGCCCTCGACATAACCGACCTTGACGTTTCGAGACTCCTGGATGAGTAGACCGCATTCGCCGACATCCTTGGCCTTGACGGACGTGATAGTAAGACCGTCAATCTTGAAAGTTTCGACAGCATGGCTACCAGCACCAGTAACCACGATGTTACCCATAGAAACACCGTAATTCCATTCCGCATCGCGATCAAAGCGAATACCAATCCCACCACTAAGATTCAACGTGATATCACCAAGCCCCAAGTTTCTCGTTCCCGAGAATCTCAGCCCAAAGTACGGATTACCGGTCATTTTAAGATACGGAATCTTAACATCGTTCTGGTTAATAGCTTCAATAGCACCACGACCAGATTTATTGCCGACATTCATGGTACCGCAGACTTCAAACGTCTTGCCGCTGGTGATACTGATGGTGTTGGCGCCGATGCTGCCGGATGCTCGGACTGTTACGCGCTGTCCGCTGCTGATGCGGTCGAGGGCCGTTTGGATGGCGAGACGGTAGTCGGTGCCGGTGTAGACGTTTGCGCCGTTGACGGTGGCGGTGAAGGTTCCGGAGCCGGAGACTACGCCTTGTGGGGAGCCATCGCCGCAGGCTGCGTTGACGGCGGTGATGAGGGCGAGACCGGCGGTCAGGACGGACGAGAGATGCAGCATATTGGATGGTGCTTGAGTTTGGAAGCTTCCGGTGAGCTACTCTCTTATCGGAACTGATCCATTGGTGTCTTTATATACTTGAAGCAAAGATATGGCAGTGATCAACTATTCGTGCGCTTTTTCACCACGATGATCCCCCAAACCCGGGGATGATCTCTCAATTCGACCGACAACACAAGGATAAATGGCTTGGCGCAGAGGGGTACGTGATGTTCCATGTCGATAGCGAGATGCCATTTCGGGTCACGCGGAAGTTTAACCTCCGCAGGGGATGCTGCGATGCATATTCTGGGGTATTCTCCCACCTATCACACTAGAGTAATATGAAGCTTACCGGGAATAAAGCACGTTAGCCTGGAGCTCGGCACTTGTTGTCGAGAGGTCTGTCGGAAGGTTGGATTTTAAGCTTGAATTGATTTCCTGAATTGGTTAGAGTTTGGGATTAAGCTTAGTATGTCGCTGTCAACTAACCCGAGGAGCCGAATCGTAAATACCCCATGGATTTGTTGGAACTATTTGTCACTTTTCTACATTCAAGCCAACGTGGGGTTGGATTTATCACTAGAGGTTTTTGGTTCTCGGTCGCTGCTTCTCGACGTCGGTAGCTAAATGTACATATTGTTATGCGACATTTTGAGTTACGTTTAGTTGGTTGTGATCCCCGAGATTGCATGCTGTCCTAGATATGCATGTAGTGATGGCATAATCCTGGTATATATGAATATTCACGGTCTCCCGTGCGGCTGAACAAAAAATCAGGCTGTGCGTTTTGTAATTTCAACTTTTCCCCTCATCTTTACTGCCTGTCGTATGATCATCATTGTCTATTCCTGTTGCCGGGAAGCCACAATATCTAACGGTAGTGCTTCAACAGTGTTGTAGGAATGACTTCCTCCGAGGCTTCTCAGTCTTGGCTGCCCAAGCGACAACGGGCTGATAGCGGGGATAGCGCCCGATCCTTGCAGTACGATGACTATACAGTCGGGTGGATCTCCGCCCTTCCGCTTGAGATGACAGCTGCTCAAGCTATGCTGGATCATAGACATGAGCCACTGCACCAACACCCACAGGACAGCAACTGTTATGAATTCGGGAGCATCAACGGTCACAACGTGGTTATTGCCTGTCTGCCCAAAGCACAGTATGGCAACAATAACGCTGCCATTGTTGCGAATAACATGAATCGGACTTTTCCTCATCTTCAGCATCGCTTGCTGGTCGGTATCGCAGGCGGTGCACCCGGATCAGTTGATGTACGCCTTGGAGATGTTGTGGTTAGTACGTATGCGATACAATACGATCTGGGAAAGGCTATGCCCAACAACCACTTCCAGTATATTGCGGAACCTATCAGGCCTCCTCAAGCCCTGCTGACTGCTGTTTCAAAACTCGAAGCCAGACACAATGGAGGACAAATGAAAATGTTAGAGGTTCTATCCGATGCCAAAGCTCGATTGCCTCATTATTGCCATCCGATGCTCAAAGATTGTCTCTACCACACCAAATTCACCCATACATCTGGCGAAAACTGCGATAGTTGTGATCGATCTCAACTAGTTTCAAGGGAGAAGCGTCCGAACGCAAATCCCGTCGTTCACTATGGCCGTGTTGCGTCAGGGAACCAAGTCATTAAAGATGCACTCACTCGAGACTCTCTATCTAAAACGATCAACAACATCTGCTTCGAGATGGAGGCAGCTGGTGTCATGGATTGCTTCCCTTGCCTTGTGATTCGTGGTATATGCGACTACTCGGATTCTCACAAAAATAAGGGATGGCAGGAATACGCCGCTTTGGTTGCCGCGGCGTATGCCAAAGAGTTTCTGATATCTATACCCCCTCAACTGTTGCAACCCAGCAAGCGAAGAAAAGCCCAGCATTCAACAGGCCCAGAACATATCAGCGCCGAAGCTGATGAGTGTTTGCGAGCGATGTTTGTTACAGACTCTTCACTGGACCGTGAGGGTATTCTTGATGCCAAAGGTGATATTTGTGAGGGAACCTGTGAGTGGATCCTATCCACAGATGAATTCAAGGCCTGGAATCAGGCTCCCCCTCACCTGCTATGGATTTCCGCACCACCTGGTATGGGAAAGACATTCATGGCAATTTATCTTTCCAAACACTTCGAGGGTATAGCGAAAGAGTCAGATACTGAGACCATATTCTTCTTTTGTGACAACACGATCGAAACCAGAAGCACGGCAGTCAGCGTTCTGAGAGGCTTGATGCACCAACTCATCTGTCGTCAACCCAATCTTGTGAACACGATTATACCACAGTGGAAACAACAATCAAGACAAATGTTTTTAGAAAAGTCATTCGGTACCCTGTGGAGACTATTTGAAGACGCGATTGCGCATTCGAACTTCAGGACCATCTATTGCGTCATCGATGGCCTTGACGAATGCGAAGCAAGCTCTCTATCACTCTTGCTTCGTAAATTCGAGAGACTGAGTCAAAGAAATTTACGCTCAGCTCCCAAAATGAAGCTCATATGCCTTAGTAGGAGGTATCCAGATAATATACCCGAAGCTCTTTTTCGGTTTGCAAAGATGGAACTGGATATAATGAGTGCCAGGCAAGAGGACGTCAATCGATTCATCTCAGTCCAAGTTCAGGGACTCGTTCAGAAGAAGCAGCTCAGTCGTAAGATGTGCTCTATTCTGCAAAGCACTTTCCTGAGAAAGTCTGAGGGAACCTTCCTTTGGGTCAGCTATATGTCCCAGGACCTGCAGAAACAGAAATTAATTAATTTTGAGGCGTCTCTTGCAATGCTCCCAGCTGGATTGGATGCAGTATACGACAGGATTTTGCAGAGTATTGAATTTGACAAGCGGGAATTCATTCAAGGTCTCCTCTATTGGATCCTTGTCGCAAAACGACCCCTCGCGATAGCTGAACTATGCGAGGCTGTTGATATACAACACACACGGTTCTTGACGCGTGAGGAGGTCTGCATTGAATTAATTAAGTCTTGCGGGCACCTACTTCAGATAACAGATGGATTCATGATAGGAAACTGTGTTCATCAGACAGTCACATTTTTACACCAAAGTGCAAAGGATTACCTGACGAAGTTGGACCTAAGGTTCGGTCCACAGATATCGAACCTCGCACACCCTCAGCTCCACGAGCACGCTACAATTATTTTGATTCAGTACCTCGAAGAGATCAACTGCCGCAGAGGAACCGATTACCAATGTTTACATTCTTTAGAGAATGATTTCAAATTGGCTGAATATGCTATCAAAGAATGGGACCACCATTTCAGACAATTGGAAGACATTAGTCAAGTCATGCGGCAAGGCTTGAGCTTCTTTGAGAAGGATTCAAAGGTCAGGCGCATGTGGCAACTTCATTACAGACTCTCTGAAATATCTCATGGCTCCAAGCCCGTACCCTTACTTCATTTGTCTGCCTTTTTGGGTCTGAACAAGTTGGCTGAGTGGTGCCTGAGAAGTAATGGAGAACACAATGTTCAGACTGCGTGGGGTACCTGGAATGAAACAGCACTTTTAGTTGCTTACCAAACGAATCATCACCACATATTCAACTTGCTTCTAGATGCAGGTGCAAATGCTGTTGTTAACGGCTGTGATGATATGAACGGCGTTGAAAAGACTCTATTCGGAGGTATCCTTCTGGAGAAGAAAGAATCTTTCAAGAAATATTTGCTTGAGCAGACTGTCGATGAATGCAACAGCTTGATCAATCTTGTTGCAGATTTAAGAAACTTGGAACCATGCCGCTTCTTAATGGAGGATGCCGGGTGGAATTTTAACTTGGAAAATGGAAGAGCTGGCTACTCAGCTCTAGCTTCAGCCATGCACGCTGGCCAGTTCGAGTTTGTCAAATTTATTATCAGAGAGTGGAATATTCTTCATGAGCATCATTGGGATATACTGAAAATGGCATGCTCCTCTTACTCCACTGAGGTTGATTTCGAAGAAATTATACGGTTCCTAGTTGGCGATGGCTGCGTTGACGTTAATGCTACGGACGGAGAAGGACATAATGCTTTATGTACCACGGTCAAAGGCAGGAGGTTCCATGCTCTTTCCACCACTAGGACATTGCTACAATTTGGCTTCAATCCCGACCGGCCTGACTCCCTCGGCCGAACATCTATGCACTGCCTGGTTATAAGAGCCTTGGTTGGTTATTTTCCAGACTTCTCAAACATCATGGAGCTTCTTGTTTCTAAGAGCCAAGATGGTGTCAACCAAGTGTGCTTGCGAGGGCAGACAATACTGCACTACCTAGTGGAGGGCTTACTGACTCTACCAGCTGATCGCAAGAATGGCAGTTGGTACTTGACCTCTGTGCCACAAATAGCAAAAGGATTCTTGGAACTGGGCGTTGACCGTCATATTCAAGACAGCCAAGGATTTACTAGCCTGCAGATGTTGCGGGATGGTCTTGATCATTTGGAAAAGAAAACTGTACCGCTGGCTGAAGAGTATTGGAAATGTGTGAAGCTCGTTGCAGCAGTACTTGAGGGTTACTACCCCGTGGCTAGAGATGAGTGTTCACCTTGAATTTTGGGGCAGCTATAACATTTTGTCAGACCACTCGCTACCGCAAGCTGTATCAACCTTCGTTTCTAGGAGTTCTAGTTACTTAAATAGGTAGAGGTGGAATGAAACTCTTGTCTCCACTTACAACTCAAAGTTTGTGAACCAACTTCTCCGCACTAATTGGGCGCATGTGCTCTTCTGTCCGCTCAATGGTTGACCTCTCACTAACTAAGCCCGTACCAAGAAGGCGAAAACCGTCTTGTGTTACTTTCTCAAGGCCTCCAAGCATCAGTCTCACAGGATTGGGCTCGAACTGCGCCCTGCCAGATGGAAGTGGGTTACTCAAGAAGTTATAAAACTCCCTTGCGAATGCATGCGCGTCTGGATTCGCTGGGATGACAGCGTCTGTTTAAGATAGTGAGCTTTTGGCCAAACATGTGAGCGATGTGAAAGAAAATGCTGATATGCTTACCGTTATATCCAACCTCAACACCGAGACCTTCCCAGACAGCACCATACGTTGGTTTGATGGTTAGTAGTGCTGGATCATACTGTCCACCAACTGGGCCGCGAATGACTGCAAACTTTGCCGAGGGAGCCAAAGTCTCGTGGGTATTGTATACTGTCTGACCTTCCGAGATACAATCCAGGGCAAGATCGATGCCGTTTCTGTCCGTAGCGTCCTTCACCTTCTGAACCCACCTTTCATCTCTATAGTCAACAAGCACGTCATAGCTATAAGGCTCGTTCCGAAGCATCTCATGCTTTGATGAACTAGCTGCTCCTATCAGGCGTAGAGATATCCCAGATGCTTTGGCTGCGATACGGGCAAGCTGTGCAGCATATAGTCCGACCGAAGTCGATGATCCATAAATGAAGAGGTTGGTGACTTTGTTATTACCTGGAGGCGTTGCTTGTGGCGCCGAGGAAAATGGAGATGGCAAGCCAAGACGACCAAATAGAGCTTGAGCAGCCGTCAAGCCGCACATGCTGATCGTCGAAGCCTCTTCGAAGGTCAAATTATCCGGAATCTTCCATACGAGATCATAAGGAACAACTATGAATTCCGCAAAGGCTCCTGGGCGATCATTCACTGATGAAGCTATAATTATGAGTTTCTTCTCGAGTACTCACTGATGAAGTACGTACCTCCTTGGAGAAAACCAGCGACTCGGGTCCCGACTTTTACTCTGTGATCAGATAAGTCACTGATCTCGGATCCAGCTTCAACAACAACTCCGGCAAAGTCAGTGCCGATGACTCTTTTCTCTTGTGCTGCAATGGGCGACGAAACGTAGAGTTCATCTACCGGGTTCAGCGCTATTGCGCGCACGTTTACTAGAACCTCATGGGAGCTTGGCGTTGGGCGATCGACATCCTCCACGATTGCCTTTTTCAGGGATGTATTTAGAACAAGAGCTTTCATTTTGGCTGGATGGGGACTTGACCCTGATTCATCGTTGAGTTTAGACATAATGGCGCCTTTATACAATATGGTTACTTAGACTTTAGTGGCTTTCAAATCATGGATTTGTAAGCTGATTATCAATATCGAGGATCAAGGTCTTTGCTCTTAAGTAATGGTTCTCCGTCCTTGCAGACGCCATTTATAGATGGCACATTAGAATAATAGATATTTTTAGATTTATGAGTTATTTAGTTTATAAGTCCTGTAGTTTTTAATATACAATAGGTTCTGTCTGCTCATTCAAGCCCTTAGCCACAAGCCTTAACTGAAATGAGCGCCATTAGTAGAATTCGGGTTAAACCGTTGGCCCATAGTTGAATAGCAATATGAAATTGGAGAGAGTAGAAATAAGTCTATGTGAATCTTGGATTTCTAATTTTCGTTTTTGGTATTATATACAAGGTCAAACGTAAAGCTGCTAACACACAGAGTAACCTCACTTACTCTAGCGTCAGGCCCCACTCGTGAAAATACCACACCGCTTCCAACAATCTCTCTCAAGATTCCCTCATATTAAGATCACCTTCCAGCATATCGCATATAAGCCCCAAAATGGTCGGTTTGGACTCCCTACCTCGAGACGTACTCGTCGAAATCTTCTCCTACTTTTGTCTGCATTGTCGAGGCGACTCAAGACCTGTCAAGGGTCTCGGAACCCCGCACCAGCAAAAACGGTGGCGTGAACCGCAGCAACCGGACCAAAAGTCATGGTATTCAATCGATAAATATACCTTGTTTTCTCTTGCAGCCTCTTGCAAATCACTGCATACTGTTGCAGAGGATATTCTGTACCATGACTTCGCACCTGGCTATGGCGACTCCGAACTGTCCGAGCTTTATACCTATGGTCACAGATTGAACCAATTCATGCGAACCGTTGGAACACGCAAAGACCTCGCTGAGAAGGTCCGTATGGTCTTCGTTCATCCACAACACTCCAACGCGGATGTGGAGCAAACCGTACTTTCTTTGAAGCAGGGCGCCGCTGATCTAGGCATCGATATTGCGAAAGGTTGGCGGCACCGTGCAGAAGACGTCCTAAATGATTATAATGCTGCTCCAAGGGGGTCAGGACGGCCAGAGCATTTGGACTATATTTTCATGCTCAACTCAGCCTTCACCAATGAAATCTTCGACTATCTAGCACGGAAGCATACCGTTATGACCGATGAGTTCTACAGGGCTTTACACCATGAGCTTATCCCAATGCTGATTGCACTACTCCCCAAGCTGGATCACATCATTTACAAGGACAAAACCAGATTTGCGATGTTCGATCATTCCGCTTTCGAAGCTCTAGGAGTGACAGAGTTCTCGGATCTTCGTACACTGGAGATAGATTATGATGCATTCTCCATTCTAGAAAGAGCACCGCATTTGACACAAGTTGATTTTCTCAGCCCTCCCTTTTCCAGTTTGTCTGAGAGGGTCGGAGACTCATTCGGCGACCAATCCAAGATCAAGACCCTGCGATTGCAAGACATATATGGCTCCGTTAGGCTCAACATGTCGCTCTCCTACGCAGCCAAGGACCTTCGATCGCTGGTTATCGAATCTTATAGAAAGCGACTACATAAATTCGATCTATTCACTTGGCCCAACTTCTCTGGAGAAACTATTGAAAAGGTGCGCAATTACCGGCAGAGTCTGGAGATATTACACCTGGACCTCCGAGGCAACTTTGATGAAGGGTCTAACTCCTACCGTCCCGACTCTACATTTCAAGACTTTGAAAGGCTTCAACATGTCCTTTTGAGCACGCAGCTCATCTTTGATATTTCACGCCAGCTCAAAGTGGAAGACCGATATGCAATTACTCGACTGTTGCCACCGTCGATAGTATCGTTGCACTTGGTCTGGGGCGGTACGAAGCTTGACCGGTTCGGACGTTATAGGCAGGAGTCAACTATAGTCAACCGCTTCAAACAGGGATTGCTGGGGCTTGCTGCTGGAGCGACTGGCGACTTTAAAAATCTGAAGTTTGTTGGTCTTGACTACGCTGAGGGGGTAGATGCAACGGTTGAGGAGGCCATACATAGGGCGGGAATTGAATTTGCGTACGAGAGTTGGCCAGTGCCTTATAGCATTGAGCCGGATGAGCCAGATGATGTATAGGCGGTTTACAGGCTGACGAAGATGCATTCAACCCTATCATTATGGATATAGGGACAAAGGAGTTATTAGTAGCAGTATCGCAACTATATTTCAGAGGTTTTTTTTGTAGCTAGCTACTTATAGTCAATTGCGAAGAAAGTCATTTCCGGCAAGGCTAGTGGCGGAGTCGAAAACTACAAAGGTAGCTTCACGGCAGTAAGACAATGTTGTTTTTATCGACCTGCTTTCGGGGTTGTCTCCTTTCCCTTCCCGCTAGTAGAGAAATCATTACATGGGCTTCAAGAAAGGGAGGCGATTAGATATAATCATCCAAACACTGACAAGGACGCGATGGACGTGAAATAACCCCGAGATCTGCAGTAATACCTGAGCTATAAAGACATAAATCACCTCTCGGTCAAGATCTGGGCTGAGCGCAGTGGGGTATTAAGATATGCATGACTGATAAGACGTAATCAGCTCGGTCACAGGGTCGGATAATTGTGGCTGCATGCAACCTGTCATGGCACTTATCAGCGTCAATGAGCCTAGATGTCGGCAGCACGGAGCTGAAAAGGCAGATTCGCACTTAGATACAACGAACCCGGCTTGTGTAGATCGTGAGTTGTGCTTGAGTGGGCTATGCTAAGGGGCATCTCAAACATTGCCCGGTTCTGCCTGCCTACTTTGTGCGCGTTATAGCCTAGTCCCTAATCGGCTGGGTTCATATTGCTGCCTGGGCTGACTAACCGGGTATGTACATTGCTCAGTGCGGGGCTTGGCTCCAAGGGACAAACGCATGGCGTAATAAGTCGAGGTTTTGAATTGCTACTCCTTCATCTTTACCAACTTGTCCTTAGATTTACGCTATTTCACCTGTGCTTCCTCCAGCTATGGTTGCTCCCCGAAGCTGAATCCGCATCAGGTACTGACTATCTCCTCTCCTAGGAGGTAGGTAGAGCTGACGTATCTCCCGATTACCCATTGGAAAAAAGAGCCTCACGAAGCGTTTCGGTTTAACCCAGTCAAGACCGAGATGTCATTCCAGTATGATAAACTGCCGAACAACGATTTCTTCCGCGTCTTTGAGCTCGACCCTGGAGAGGATAGCAACCCCCTTCAAGGCAATCTTCGAACATATTTACGGCAGCAAGCTCCCAAGTATGAAGCGTTAAGCTATGTCTGGGGCTCCCCTGTAAAGAATCGGCATATGAAATGCAATGGTCACACATTCATGATAACTGATAGCCTTGACGTAGCCTTAAGGCGACTTAGGCTATTTAGTAATTCACGATATCTGTGGGTCGACCAGATTTGCATTGACCAAAATTCTCTTGAGGAGCGTTCTGAACAAGTTTCTATCATGAGGGATATCTACTCTGGAGCTACGCTTGTCAATGCATGGCTTGGCCCAGCAGACGCAGAAGAGGCATCCGCAGTCGAGATGATAATCTCAACTCTTGCTAAAAGGAGGCCACACGAATTCCGAGAACAACTGTACTTCCCTGAAAACGAATATTTACAGGAACTTGGACTTCCTGCTAGAGAATCGCCAGCTTGGGGGGCTTTGAACTCTATGCTAAACGCCCCGTATTTCTCTAGGGTTTGGATCCTGCAAGAACTTGCACTTGCAGCTACTTATACCCTATTATGGGGGGATGTCATTATCTGTAAGGCCGACTTCCTGTCATTCAAAATGGCAACGTTCCGTCTTCGGATGCATCATCGAGACCCGAGGACCCAAGACTGGAATTGGGTGAAGGAGGATTCCCCCGACCGTTGTCCAAGAATCGGATGGAATTCGGCTTCCATGGCCTTCACAGATGACTATAGGGAAGTGATGGTGTGTCTATATAAGCTTGTTTCTTTGACACAAGGCTGTCGCGCGACTGACCCCCGCGATAAGATCTTCGCGTTACTCGGCCTTGCAGGCGACCGGACATATGGTATTATACCTGACTATCATAAGACTGAGTCAACAGTCTTTGCAGAATTCACTTTAAATGTTATATCGGAAACAATGAGCCTCGATACACTCAACCACACAGATATAAAAGATCCGAATAACAAAGAACAACGTCCTCTTTGGGCGCCGAGGTGGCATACCCCGAAGACTCTTGCATATTTCGATATGAGCGACCATGGTTTCAACTCTTCATGCAACAAGAACATTAGGATGAAATCATCGGGCAACAGTCAAGCTTTAGAGCTGAGGGGCTTGCATATCGACAATGTTAAAGAGACTCACAATTGGAATGCGAATATATTACGAAGTTTGATGGCCATGGGTAGTTTGGCCATCGATGAGGAACGCCTTCTGAAATATCAGTATGGTTCGGATATAATTACACCAATCGTTTTAACAATGTTGAGTGGCCGAGAACTGTCCAGGGCTGACGGACGGGAGCTGAGCCGCCCAACAAATGACTCCTACCTCAACTCTTTCGCAGCATTTGCTTTCCAATCACTTTTGATGACTTTCTCTGACGAGAATGACACGAATGAAAATAAAAGGCATCGCGAAGGAACGGTTCAGCTTATCAAAATGGCAGTCCAAACTTGTGTTTCTGTGCCACAAAATGAGTCTGTCTTTGGAAAGCCTGAGGTATGGGAGCTCATAAATGGTAAGCTGGCCCAGTTATTCACAGACGATACGGAAATTTTATTATCCGATATTGATATTCTTAAGAGAGTCTCATGTGATATTGAAGACGATTCTGTGGCCTTTTGGCGAGATATAGTACGTTGTTGCGGTAGAAAGTTCTTCGTTACTGAAAAGGGCTATATTGGCAGTGGCCCTTGTTGCTTAGAGCCTGGAGACTCTGTATGCATTCTTTTCGGGGGAGACACGCCGTACACTGTCCGCCCAAGTTCAACCTCTAGCGATCAGTATCTCTTTCTTGGAAACGCATATGTACATGGGATAATGGAAGGAGAGGCTATTACTACTTGGGAGGAGCAGAAGGATTCCCATGATCCAAAACTCCAAGAACAGCTTTTCAAGCTACTGTAAACAATTTCAGGTCATTAATAATACAAATTCTTCATAAGTAGCAGTACCATACTGTACTTTTCTCAGAACACGTCTGGCCCCGAAAACCAACTGTGCTTAGCAGCTGTGTTTACAGCAATAGACTACTAACGTCACAAGTCTGGTAGATATATAGAGAAAGAATCTTTATCACGGCCATAAATCTTAACTAGGGTCCGAAGATGATGTCATGCGGCTTGTATTAAATAAGGCAGCTGTACGTTTATGCCGATATCTTAAATAAACGGGAGGAGTTATATGAGTTTATGATTCGGATGATAGAACAATTGCTACGTACCGTTATAATCCAGTGACATTTGAAAATAATTTATAGGTCTATACTTAAGAAGAAATTGAAGCTGAAAATCAAAAACGTTCCAATTAGGGCTTTGACCCGACCGCGTTAATAGATTTCTGAAATATTTACCTACAATAGCAGATGCCGAGAGAGATAGAGAAGGTTGTTGTACCATAAACCGAGCCACCAAGTAAGCAACCTTGGAGTGGAGTGCAGAACAGGTTCTAAAACAAGAGCTTGTTCTCTTTGACATGAATTTGGCTTAGGCCGGTCAGTGACCCGACTTCTTCTCGTTCACTCCTCTTTGCCAAGACGACTAAACGCACGCGAGCCCTTGCTAAAAATTCTCAAATTGTTATCTGATCCATCGGATAAGATGTATCTTATCAGATGATCCATCTGGCGCTGAAGAAGCATAAGACTAGCTGAACCTTGATCTTTTAGCGCATATAAATTCGCGCAACGAACCCAGCTGTCAACTTTGTCGGCCTATTACAACACACCGATGACGCCTGAAAATATTGTTAGCTTGCCAAGGGAGGCTGAGAAAGAAGCTTAAAAGTTAGTGCTTCTAGCTTGCATAAGGCAAAAGTTAGAAGCAGCGGAACGGTGCCATGGAAGCGGAAATGAATGAAGATGAGGGTATTTGTGGTCGTATAAAGATAGGATCTTCTCTCTTGAGAAGATCTTCTTCTTCTAAGTTCTTTTTCGTAAATGTTGAGGAGTTCTACGTCCATTGATTGCATTTTTCGCTATGAGTGATCAAAATCCTAAGAAGCATGAAGCTTCTTCAGCTTTGACAAAAATCGCTACTGATCCAGCTCTTGAGAGCTCCAAGCCCGAGGATACTATTTCCGACTCAATCGTTGAGGATGCAGACGACCGGCCCATTGTCCCTATGACATGGAGACTTGGTTCCGTGCTACTCATCTGTCTAATCAGCTTTGGCGCTTCTTGGTCTGCTCGTTTGACATCCTCACTCAAGAGCACTATCAAGAAGGAACTAGACATCAACAACACGCAATTCGCTCTGCTCGAAGCTAGTGAAGAGTTCTTGGTCACGTTGTTGATGATGGCTTCGGGCATTCTGACAGATCGGATCGGCGGTGCTGGTAAGTTCTGTGAAACTCCTCGTCAATTTAATATCATTGACGGATTCATGTAGGTGCCATGCTCTACGGAAACTTGATCATGACCGCAGGCGCCCTCGTCATCGCAGGCGCGGCAACATGCAGGTCCTTTCCGCTCATGATCTTTGGCAAAGTCACCGCAGCATTAGGTGACATTGCCACTCAAATTGCTTATTACAGAGTCTTCGCAGGATGGTTTGCACCGGGTGGAGGCTTCGGTACTACTATAGGTCTTCAGATCGGCATTGCGAGAATTGGAGGCTTTGTTGGAAGCTCCACGGCCAATGTTATTTCCAAGGTATGACACCACTTGTCGAACAGAAACAGATAAAAACTGACTTTCTTGTTTCCTTAGAATACCGGAAACTTCGCTTGGGTCTTTTGGATTGGTGCCTGCGTTGCCTTCTTCACAAACCTGTGCACGCTTGTCTTCTTTGTCTTTACGAAGATTGCACATAAGCGCTTTCGTCCTCCTCCTGACCCAGCGACTGGTGAGCCGTTGGTCGAGAAGAACAAGAAGTTCGACCTGAACAAGATCATCCAATTGCCGTGGGCTTTCTGGACTATCATGCTTTTCTCGATGGTGCAGACGAGCTGTTCCAACATTTATTCTCAAAATGCTACTGAGCTTGCTGAGCATCGTTTTGGAGTAGATGCTGTGGCGGCTGGATGGTATGCCTCTTTGTCACAGTATGTAGGTAAGTCAACGGATACTAGCGGAGATGAATGTTCCAAGGGCTAACGCAACAGTGAAGGCTTTTTCCTGAGTCCTCTTATTGGAGCAGTCATCGATACTTACGGCCATCGTGTAACGCAAATGGCTATCTGTGGCACTGGTATGCTCTTGTCAATGGGGCTCATCAACTGGAGCAGTACAACCAGTGGTGCAGCAGCTTCATATGCCTTCTACGCCATCTTCAAGACATTCGGCCCTGTGACTATCATCGAGGGTATCCGAACTAGTATGTGGCACCAAGATGTTTTTGGTACTGCTTATGCTGCCAAGGTAACGATGAACAACGCGTGAGTCTAACACCTCTTCATATAAGTCATGAGAGCTGACACTGAACCAGCACCAATATCATCATCCGCATCATCACCGGCGTCATTCAGGATGAAGACGACGGCTCTTATGACCGAGTCACTATCGTCTACGTCTTCCTCGCCACCGCCTCTACCGTTATATCTCTAGCAATGCTGCTCGGCACCTTCTGGGCTCCTGATCTACGAATCCTGCAATTCTCACGAAAGCAAAGAATCCTACGAGGAGACCTGATCAACGAGCGAAAGTCAAAGAGCCAGGGCCCTGCCGGCAAGAAAGCGAGAATGATTAGCAAGGTCTGTTTCGTAGCGCTGTTCGTGTATGTGTTGGGAAGCTGGGCGGCTTGGATCTGGGGCGCTGCGACGGGCCATAATTAGGCGATGCAGGTGTTTCAGGATAAATAGTGATGACAAGGTATTCTGGTTGGGCTCGAGGTTCATGAATCGTGGCTGCGGACACTAGCTGCGGGACCGATATATGGCGGGCTAGCTAGTATGCGGATCCGCACGGATGTTGGCCGATGTGTCACGCACCCCAGCCCTGTAAGGACGAGCTCAGGCTTCGTCAATTAGGACCGATAGTTTCGTTTCTACCTCATGAGTCATGCTATCTACACTCGATCCTCAACGATCTTGATAATTAGTTCTGCCGTTTCGTCCGTCTTCTCCACGAACGGACTATGACCTGCCGCCAGCCTCGCGGATCTCATCCCGGGCGTTGATTCAACAAGCCTTTCCTGAAGAGGTAGTAAAATTAGCTGATCATTTTCGCAAATGATATATGTCTTCGGAATAGTGATATCCGAAGCGATAAAGTCCAGACTCGTCTCAAACGCATCTTGAGAATGCGGCTCCGTAAACTCCAAAGCCTTATCTATCGCTTCTTCACTGCACCCACTGTACACACTCTCCCTCGCTCCCTCCGCCATTCTAGTAATTTGATTCTGCAAATTATTAGCGATATGATGCAAACGCTTTGGTCTTTCTTACCTTTGTGTACTTCTCACCAGCCTGCAGCCACGGCGGATAAGCCCCACCAAACGTGGTGATGAGATCCCAGCCCTTGACCGGGATAGCAAACGCAGCTAAGAAGATAATCGAGTGGAATCCACCCTTTAAGCCGCGTTTCGCACGTTCTTCTGTGTCTTGACCTTCTGTGGCGGCAGTGGCGGGAATGCCGCCGTAGGAATGGGCGATAAGAACGACTTCGCGGCTTGAGTTGAAGAAAGGCTCTGCTGTTTCGATGATTTTCGCTTTGTCTGCTTCCCATGTTACGCCGTGACTTTCAGGGCCTACGGAGGGAAGTTTGGGGATGACGCATTCGTAGCCCAGATTGGTGAGTGCGGTTTTGATGGCGTCGTAGCATTTTGGGGTATGCCATGCTCCGTGAACAAAGAGAAGAACTGGTTTGTCGCTCATGATCGATGTTGATGGCGCTTTTGTGTTGATGTGGCTGGCAGTTTCATATCATAAAAGGGACCAAGCACAGTTCTTATAATTAGCCACAATGTCGTGCTTATCAGCGCATTACAAAAACAGCTGATGAAGCACTCCACGTGGATCTCTTCACAACCTTGGATCCCTCGTAATGTAACCCTGCACGAAACAAGACCTTGACTGATGGTGTTCAGGGGAAGTGAGGTGAGTTTCGGCGGCTGAAAATCCTTCTATGGGCCAACATTCGACTTAGAGTTTGCACCCCTGTGCTTCCGCAAGCTAACACCGCGGGTTTGGTACCGGACCCTTGATTGCGGTTTATGGAGTTGCATTCGCGGTGGGCTTTGTTCCTATGAATGCCGTGGACCCGCGTCTGCCGCATTGTGTTGCAGTGAAGGTTGAGCGAGTCAGAAATCACCTGTTTCGATTATTTCCCTAATTCTACTCCTATTTTTGTCATCGTTTAATGGCAAGTCCAAACCATATTTCACGCTTCGCTCCCCGTGTTGTTTCCTATCTGTTTTGATTTAGTCTCTTTGCAGTATCATCATTATTACCGTCGGAAATATGTCAGGCAATAACTCATCTCCATCTCTTCCGCCTGAAATCTTGAACCATAATGAGGGACCTTCACTCATCATAGTAAGTGCCGTGTCGATACCCTTTGCGCTCGGTGTCGTGGCTATCAGGGTATGGGCTCGACACCGAAAGCGAATGGCTCTCGAACGTGACGATTTCATGATACTCTTATCCTTGGTGAGACTTACTTTCTTAACTTCTTTTCTGCTCCGTAGCGCTGACAAGATCCCTAGCCATTGCTTTGGGCTACTGCTGGAGTCGCAATTGCATGTAAGTTCCCTTCCAGAATTGAGTTGCATACTGCGACCAAGCTAATGTTGATTATAGCTGCAACATATGGCGGCGTTGGGAAACCATTGGCCGTCAACATGATGCAAGACCCAAACCGTCTCGGAAGAGCTCAGCTAGTACGCAACAACCCTCCTCGTCACTAGACTTCGATATTCTAACAGCTTTCCCCAAAAGTGTCTAGTTTTGACCGAATTCGTCTACGGCACTGTCCTCTGCACCATAAAAGTCGGCATCCTTCTAATGTACTACCGAATCTTCCCAACGAAATCCATGCGCATTGGCGGTTACATCCTCGCCGGAATGACATTCTCCTGGTGGATTGGCATCATCTTTGCATCCATCTTCCAATGCTCGCCGGTTGACAAAGCCTGGAAGCCATTCATGAAGGGAGGTACTTGCCTGGATAAGAATCGTTTCTTCATTGGAAACTCGATCCCGAATATTGTGATGGACGCTATGATCATTGCGTTGCCGGTTTTTGAGGTGTCGAAGGTCCAGGTGCCGAGATCGCAGAAGGTTGCGATTGCAGGGATATTTTTGCTGGGTGGATTGTAAGTTTTGAGTGAATCTGAGAGACGACATGTACTCATTGAGTCATTTTTTATAGGATCGTGATCATTAGTTGCATCCGGTTGAAGTACATTGTGGCCCTCCTCCAGGCCGGGCAAGAAGCAGACTTCACGAGTAAGCACCTCAACTTTTTTGCTACTTATCAACGCCATACTAACCGAGATGCACAGAGCTCATCTCAACACCCTGGATATGGACAGTAATCGAACCATCCGTTGGCCTCCTCTGCGCCTGTCTCCCAACAATGCAACCACTATTATACGTCCTCTTCGGCCGCTTCATCACCAAGACTACACAAGATCGCAGTAAAGAAGGAATCATCACCATTGGAGGCAGCGGCCAAAAGTCAACAGATAGACAGAAAGGTCCTGTTAAGGATGGACCATTTCGCAGACTGCATGATAACGACTCAGCTGAGGAGCCTGTTTTGTGGCCGGAGACGTATCATAATCAGCATAATACGACAGTGGAACACTCGAAAGGGGTGGCGGTGGATGAGATTCCATTGGGGACGATTGCGGTGAAGAAGGATATACATTGGGAAGAGTCGTAAAGCAATAGATATATTATCCTGGGACATGCCGTTTGATAAATCATACTTAAGAAATATCTGACGACAATGCATTTGACAAGGATTATCAGTTCGAGACTAATGATGGTGGTGTCCTGAGCAGCTTCCTAAGCGAGCCAGAGACGCACTAAGGTGACTTTGACAAATTCCATAAATTTCTTAGCGCTCAGTGGATCATAACTATCAACCGTGAGCTATCTCAGAATAAAATACAGAATAATATCCCGGAACTAAAGTTCTTACCTGTGTTCGCAGCCTAAAGCTTAACCTTATAGGCCGCAATCCTCCTACAGAACTAAAGTTCAGTCTATCAATAGAATTATATTTTATTTAATCTTCATGGTTATATCTAAATCTGAATTAATATTTCCAGATGGAATGACTATAAAATACCCTATACTCCCACAAAATAGATCCTAATTACCTACGACTCCACCGACACTCCAACTCCGATCCCGATCCCGAAAACTCCTCAATATGTTTCAAGACTTACGATTTCCCGCCTGGAAAACAGCCGTGTTCCATTCCTCAAAAAGTCCTTCTTGAGCACCTGTATCAAGAGCAATGATGGGCACCGCAGTCAAATCTGGTTTGGGTCCTACCATAGGCGTGCCCACTAGAGTCGACTCTGCTCTGGTTGAGCAGTCCCCAATAAGCGACGGAGGTTGTGAGAAGTCCCCATTTTGCATAACTGAGAACATCTCCTTAAACTGCTTGGCTTCTAACCTACAGTTAGGTCTAGCCTTGTAGAACTTCTGGTGAGATGGAACTAACCGTGATCGGTTTCGAACTTTAGATGAAACTGCCTCGACCCGTGTGCAGAAGGCATGAGGTCAACTGAGTTAGAATCGACTCTCCTTCCAATATCCCAGGAAAGACGTCGAATACGTGGAATTGTGACAGAACTCTGGAGTTCGGCCAGGTTGACCTCATCATGTTCCCCCGCCGAGGTCCCTGATGATATGTA
This sequence comes from Fusarium sp. NRRL 53293, assembly GCA_013759125.1. Taxonomy (NCBI): domain Eukaryota; kingdom Fungi; phylum Ascomycota; class Sordariomycetes; order Hypocreales; family Nectriaceae; genus Fusarium; species Fusarium sp. NRRL 53293. The sequence goes on along the minus strand of JABSTN010000359.1, from coordinate 13,172 downwards.
GTAAGTAAAAGTGTTGGTCGTCGTGCCATCTCGCTCAACCCTATGCCAAAACCGCAGCATTTGCCTTCGAGCAACGATCCGACCATCGACTTTGATCTCGACGGCCTCGAAAGCGCCGCAGAGTTCTCTCTCACGGAGCGTCGACTGGAACTTATCGCAAGCTCCACGGTCTTCGAACTTGTATTTCGGATCGAGACGATATATATGGTAGCCTTCGCTGTCGACAACGGTGACGAGATGTTTTTTGAGAAAGGAAACTCTCTTGGAGGACTTGTTGCGAGTCCAGGGTATAGAACCATAGGGCACTGAGCGGGTCAGTTAAGAGTCTTGTCTGCGGGGCATATGGATGACGGTACCGACGTGTGTGACGTGTATAGTACAGTCGTCATTCTGATATTGTAATATGCGAGACTCGTCATCTCGAGCCATGATGTGAAGTCGTCTGAGGCGCAGTCTTCTATGCTGTTGCGGTGCACTCTCCAACTCCCTAGTAAAGGTTAGTGCAAGAAAGGTTATACCGCTACAATTACGCACAATGTAGTGGGTGCGTCTTCATAACTGAGTGTTGATCGACCTGCAGTGCGTACGTCCATTAGTCAATTATAATCACGCCCTCAAGTTGAAAGAAAAGTTAGGCATACGTTTAATGCTTGGCATTGGATAGTCGACGACATCGTTGGCATCCTCCTCCACTAGCCCTAGCTCTGTCCAACATGTTCTCAGCTCGTAATCGATGCTTCGAAGTGTCTGCTCGGTAGCTTCCTTGTCTTCAGCAGTTTTGAGCTTCTCAAGCTTCTTAGTTATCTCTTGTATATGCTCTGGCGTGACTTGGTATTGCGATGACGACACATTCTGCGCTGGGTCTTTCAGGGCATTATTGTAGGTTCCTGGGACAATTGTCGCATCCTCTTCCTCGGATAATATTACAGGGCGGTTAGGATTGTTTCTCCCACTAAAAGCAGACTCGTAAGTGACATGTTCGTGGCGAACCAAAAGAAGTCTTGCCTTAAAGAGCTTAACCAGCAAGGCACCAGAATCTGGGTATAATGCGCGTCTATGCGAGTCTTGTACTTGACAAGCTTTTGATTATTCCTGAATGTCCAAACACCTCGGATGACAGTGGTAACAACCAGGCCTTTCGATGATGTAACCTGTTGCTGGAGTAACTCTTTGCACAAGGTCAGTGTCTCCTCGATCTCGTGCACATCATCCTCATGCAAAATGTCCGCCAAAGAATAATATGAAACATCATTTTGGAGAGCTTCAAGATGACGCTGTAGCCGCACGGCAGATTGCCGAAAGTCCCTAAGCTCCTGGGGAGCGTTTTTGAGCCGCTCGAAGCTCTCGATAACCTGGTCTGCTAGTGTAATAACTTGCAGTACCAGCGAGACAACCGCTAAGACAGTCCCAGGATCCATGTTCGCAGGAACATGTCGTAAGTCGTTGCAATAAGCGTGGGTCTGTGTGATAAAACTGTCAAAGTTAAACTCCGTGAGGGTCCGTGAGAGAATCAGGGTAGCGATCGTCTTGTCTCAGGATCTGGGGCGAGGAAACCGTTTCTTGGTCACATTATTACCTCCGGTATAATCTGCCTAGAAGCGGCAACCAATGCGGCGCCAATGCAGCCACTTTGTTGGGTTCTTATAATATCTATGGCAGTGGTCCAATGTTTTACCCACGGGGTTGTGTGGGGCTCTGTGATTCGAGGGATACATATGTAAGCAAGGCGCTCCGCTACCAAGTGGACTGACTGCGGCTGAGAATACAACAGACGACGAACCCTGTCAGCCTAAGTACCAATTGAGCCGTTACTTAAATCGCTGGCCCTTTGCCCTTCCAATTGTCACTCGTCATATCTATCTATCATGCATCGACTGCACTATGGATTCCCATCCTACGCACATTGAGTCCACTTCTGCAAAGAAATCTAGAAGGCGATGTCGCTTCTGGATTGACTACAACGAGGAAGTGAAACATTTGGTTGAGATCGACTACGTAAGTATCCACTATCTACACCAACAGGTACTAACCCCCTTTCAGAGCACGCGTGAGCGCGAAAAGCAAATCACAAAGATCGTCGACGATGGCGGCTTCAAGATCAGGGTCTTTTTCGTCGCTGCCTCAGGCTTCCTTGCGTCGTCTTATTCTCTCTTTTCTGTTGACATATTGTCCATTGCCCTATTTTATGTTTATCCGCCTTGCGACAGGCTCGGACAAGACCCTGGACTTATCATCGATGAACTCACTCTGACCGGCACGATCTTGGGGATGCTCTTGATGGGACATCTTGCTGATAGATCGGGAAGAAAAAAGTGGTATGGAGCCGAGTTGACGATTCTGATCGTTGCTACCATTGGCATGGTGCAAGCTTCAGAAGGCTATACAGCCGTCAAAAGCACACGAAGCTCAATGAATATTTATTCATGGATAGCCTGGTGGAGGTTCTTACTCGGATTTGGTATAGGGGCAGAAGTAAATATGGCTTTCATCATTTTCGAAAGGAGCCCGAGCTAATAAGCATTTCCAGTATCCCCTATCCAGTATCATCACCGCGGAGTGGGCGTCAACTGAGTCCAGGGGAGTCATGCTCTCGGCAGTCTTTTCCATGCAATCTTTAGGCCGTCTCTTATCCTACACTGTCAGTCTAGGCGCCTTGCGCGGGTCAAACCCGGGTGACGACGAAGAAATAAGAAGACTGGCGATAGACAGAGTATGGAGATGGACAGTCGGTGTTGCTCTTATTCCTGCAGCTATAGCCATATTGCTTCGCTTGACCATACCCAAAACCCCGAGATTCTACGCTGGAATCATGAAGGATCCACGCAAAGGTGTCTCAAATGCGATGAAGCTGTATGGACGAAACAAGAGCATTCAAGAGGTTGGTGGAGAGACCGATCTTTCGACAGGCAGATCAACGGAAGAGGAGGAGCCATGGTATTCTTGGTACAGAAAGGCGTGGGATTACTTGACTGGGCCAAAGAAAGGATGGAGACCCCTAGTTCTCATATCTCTTCTCTGGGCTATCATGGATGTTCCCTGGTACGGTTTGACGATGGACCTGAGCAATACGTTGGCCACACTAGTTCATGATCCAAGCTCCGCCACTGGGGTGATGCGACACTTTCGACGGGCATCCGGTGATGGCGTTGAAGGATGCGGAGATGACCCATGGAACAAGGACTTTTGGAATCCAAACAACACCATCTCCAACATGATCGAGCAAAACGCCCTAAGATCCATCTTTGTTGTTTCTATTGGTTCATTGGCTGGTAGCATCGGGTCAATCCTTATCATCGACTTCTTCCGAAGAAAGGTGATTCTGATTGCCACATTCCTAGCCATCACAGTCCTTCTTGCTATAGCTGGAGGGACGCTCCTTGGTGCTGACGCCAGCAATCCTCACTACGCCGCTGTCGTCTGCTATGGTATCCTTCAATTCTTGTTCAACTTGGGTCCTAACACTCTCATCTTTGTGCTATCCGCGGAGATCTTCCCAACTACTTACCGAGGAACATTCAACGGCATAGCCGCAGCTTCAGGCAAGGTCGGTGCTGTCATTATTCGCGTCATCATCTTTGCAACAAGACATGGGGATAAGGAGAAGAGTCTTGGGATAAGACTTCTTGCTCTGATGCCTTTGACGGCTGTATCTGCGTGGTTGTCTTGGTATCTACCCAATGTGCAAGTTATTCCAACGACTAAACCTGTCGAAACGGTAACTGAGCAGCAGACGGCAGATGGTCAGAACTTGCCCGCTATACCTATGCTTCAGACTGAGACCCCACACTCCGATGCTATCTCGTTAACCTCCTCGGACAGCCGCTCATTCTCAGGTCCAAGCGATGAAGATAGTAAGGGGTTTCATTTACTGGAAAGACTGAAGAACATACCCCTTGAGGATATTGCGAGGAATCCAGGCCCATCTAGTACGGGCGAGATAAGCACTGCCCGATAATATGCATTATTATATATAACTAGTCAATACTTTATTAATTTGTTACTTTCCGTAAAACCCTGTAGCTCCCCCGCAATCTCCGATAACTGAGTGGATTCTCCCCACAATCACTATCACGCTTATCGTCCCCCGACGGCGGATTGCATGCAACCAATCACACAAACTCACCTAACTAACAGCATATCTCTATCCGCCGTCTTCAGATTAACTCATCAATCATCTAAAACCTCGAAATCCACACTCACCCTTTTCTCCATGTCGAACTCATCACCCTCTATTCTTCTCCCCAGTGTATTTTCAGCAACATGAAGAATCACGACGCTGACTTGGCACGCGATGCCGCGCAACTCGCAGCGCTAGGCCACAAGCAGGAGCTAGAGAGAAATTTCTCCTTCGTCTCTATGCTTGGCCTTGCTTTCTCGATTCTTAATTCCTGGACTGCGCTTGCGTCGAGTTTATCTGTTGGGTTGCCTAGCGGTGGGCCTACAGCTGTTATCTGGGGACTGGTCACAGCTGGAGTGGGTAGTATGTCGCTTGCTGTGTCTAACGCCGAGTTTCTTTCTTGTTATCCTACCAGCGCTGGGCAGTATCACTGGGCTGCTATCATATCGCCTCCGAAATGGGTAGCCATTGTCTCGTGGGTTACTGGTTGGGTTAATGTCAGCGGATGGGTTGCTCTGTCTGCTTCTGGTGGTGTTTTGGGCGGACAATTGTTTCTCGGTATTATCACCATGTACGACCCCGACTTCGCACCGACACGATGGCAGTACTTCTTACTGTTCCTCTTATACACATTTCTTGGATTCTTTCTCAACTTATTCCTGGCTTCGGGATTACCGATGATGACAAAGATCGCGCTGATCTGGTCTGTCTGCGGCCTCCTCGCTACGACAATCACTGTCCTGGCCACTAGCGCCCCTGACTTTCAGCCAGCTAGCTTTGTCTTTGGAGAATTCATCAACTCGACTGGCTGGCCTGGTGGTGTCGCGTTCCTCTTGGGTCTGTTGCAAGGCGGCCTTGGGCTTACGGGCTTCGATGCTGTTGCGCATATGATTGAAGAGATTCCCCAGCCTTGCATTCGCGGACCTCGCATCATGATTGCTTGTGTCGCTATGGGTCTGGTCACGGGCTTCGCCTTCCTTGTCTGCCTCTTATTCGTCATCAAGGATGTCGACGCCGTCGTCGCCTCTCCAACAGGACCTCTCGTCGAGATCTACCTACAAGCTACTAGCAGCAAGGCTGGTACTGTTTGCCTACTACTCTTCCCCATGATCTGCCTTGTATTTGGCACCCTAGGCATCATGGCCACAAGTACCCGTATTGTTTACGCTTTTGCTCGTGATGGAGGCTTGCCCTTCTCCCGCGTTTTTGCCAAGGTTGACCAGCGATGGGGCATTCCGGTCAATGCCCTCTTGCTCACCAACGCAATCGTCATCATCTTTGGACTTGTGTATCTTGGATCAACCAGTGCCCTGAATGCCATTTTGTCAGCTTCTGTTATCGCTCTCGCTATCTCATATGCCGTCACCCCTGCCATCAACTGTCTCCAAGGACGAAAGGGACTATTGGACAACCGACCGTTTGCGGTGCCAGAGTGGCTCGGCTGGATCTGCAATATTGTAAGTACCCCGAAATTAAATAGTCTATGTTTAGACTTTTACTAACCCTTAATCTAGGTTGGCATTGCCTACACGATCGTCATCACCGTCTTTCTCCTCTTCCCTCCCGTTAGCGATGTTACAGCCTCCAACATGAACTATGCCGTAGTCGCATTTGCAGTCATTATAATTGTTTCTTCGATCCAATGGTTCGTCGATGGACGACATAACTTCAAGGGTCCTACCTTTGACGAAGACGCGCTGTTTGTCAGTGGAATTGAAGAAGCCAACGGACCTAAGATTGGAGACGATAATGACTCAAAGGTCAACAAGATAGATGCAGAGGTCTAATTTACATATGAACTAAGCTACTATTGTACTTTATCAATTTTCTCGAAATATCCGGATTGCCATTTTGACCAGTGAAGCGCTTCAAAAAGACAATTCTCCTACACTTGACTGGATCCTCGTCAAGAGACTCACGTTGCAAGTGACGCATTTCATGATATGAGTGCTCTTGTAATAAAGTGAAAGCATCAGGTAGTTTTAATTAGACGTTGTTAACCCCAGTCTCCCACAGGTGTAACGCCTGGTAGGTCATCAACGTGAATAGGCAACAGGGAATGCATCCGTCGCCATCGCACGAAAATGAGGGCAACGACTCATAATCGGCCCACGTGCCGAGACTCTTTAGATACCACTGTGTTCTCCCGATTTACGGAAGCTGTATTGAGAAAACAATCAACAGCCCCCGCATCCAGCTCTTGAAGATGTAAATGTCAGGTCATACCCCGTGGAGATAAGGCCTGTGTCCGTCGCTTGGGAATGCTACATCGGGGTTAGTTCCCCGCATTCGCCGACAACCCAATCCAGAAAGAGAAAGGTCGTGACCGTCGGCCGTCGGCCGTCTTCTGAGCCACACGATCCAGGTCAGGTTTGACAACGGCTTCATTATCTTAGCCACGGTGAACATTAGGAAGCTAGTTGTATAGATCAAAGCTAGATGACTTGGAAATACACTCACCTGGTTCCGCTCCACGTCTAATTGTTACTGCTTTGCGATCCGACAGTCGAAAATGTAATTTAAGTGTATGCAACATGGGGGGAATTCCTCACGGCCTGCATCAGAGAATGTGATCGCTATTCAAACAAAGATAGAACTGCCATGACAAATAGAGTTGTTTACATGTAAATTCCCTCTTTCAAATACGTGTCATGACAGAGAAATGATAAATTTTAAAGGGATAATCTACCAGTACTTTCATTTCGCGCTCAACAACCTGCAATAAAAGAAACCGGCACCATACGAGTACACTGCTTTAAAGGTGTTCTATAGACGAGGCTTACTATCCGCGCAACATGAAGCCCCTTCAGTCTTTTCGGCATTTGTCAGCTGTGAAGTAAAGTTCTTCCTGCCAGGCACATCGATAGCCGGGTTTGCCGTGAAGAAATCGGCTGGCTTGATATGAAGATCAAGAATCTCAACAGGCCTGGTACTGGTTAGCAAGTTTGACCTCCAAATGGCATTTAGACACTTACATGACTGGCCAGTCCTCCACTCTGGGGTTATGAGTAAGACCAAACACACTCCATAGCACAATGTCCTGCTGGAAAACATCATCGTTCCTATCAGCAGCATCCGCTACACCCTCAACCTCCGATACCGACTGCAGGGTATATCTTCCACCAGCATAGAATTCATTATCCCTATGCTTAGTAACCCACAAGTGTCTCTGCGCAAACCTCGCCCGTTTCGCCTGCGTAGAATTCGGATCCGCAAGCAACGGCCTCGTAACCGGCGCAAGAATCTTATACCCCACAGGCTGTCCACTAATCGGATTAAGCTTATCCATGTTCTGCACTTTGAACGTTCGGTCCGTGAAGGGGTTTGCGTCAAGACCTGCTGAGGCTGTAACCGGGGTTGTGACGACCTGGTAGGCGTTGCCGTTGGGGTTGGTGCGGGCGTCGATGCGCATAGGGAGCGATTCTGTTTGGACGAGGGTATTCTTGTGGCCGTCGATGGCAGGGTCGATGCGTACGCAGAAGATGTGTTGGTGATTTTGGGCGAGGATGCCGGGGCTTACGACGTTACCCCATGGAGCGGTCTTGCCCTCTTCTATGAGGACGGAGGAGACGATGCCGGTGGCGCGGGCTTGGACTGTGATGGCTCCTGCTTGGTCGAAGATATACTGATTTTGAGTTAGACAGCTAGTCGTGGTTGAACGGGAGGGAGCTTACGTTGAAGATGTATTCGTAGTTGGCCAGCGTGATGATGAACTGAACAACAAGTTCTCGCCTGCGGGTCACAACAGCTCGGCCAGTACGCCAGTTGGTATGCTTCCAGTTAATACCATTATCCTGCTCATGCAGACAAATAACATTCTTCGTCGTGCGTGCAGTACCGCTGTGGTCGACCAAGACACCATCAAAATACTGTATTCATGTTAGTATGCGAAACCCCTTCTTTTCGATTTGCCTTGCTCACCTTGATGACACCCAAACAGTCGCACCCAAGCTGGAGGTTATTACAAGCATCTCCAAGCGTTCCATCACCAAAGTCAAAAGCCTGCTTTCGGTGGAATGGAGGTCGAGGATCCGCATAAGGAACAGTCATATCGCTAATAGACAGCCTGTATAGAACACTTCGGCCGTCGAAACGAACATCATGCAGCACCGCACCCTCACGAGGGTTAAAAGTCACCCTCATGCTCCACTTCTGCCAATTAATCACATTCGAGTCCTCAACGCTAAAGCTAGGTCCCGAAGGCTGAACAACATTGAGCTCCTTCAGATCCTTTCGAAGACCGCCAGGCAAAAGCTCAGGAACATATTCAGAAGGCGTCATATGATCGATGTTGACTTTGGCGTAGTCGCCCTCGGCAAAGGTATGAGGATCATTGCCTCCGCCAGTAGCAACCTCGTGGATGCGGATGACTTCGCGGGTCTCGGCGTCGATGACGGGGATGATGGGAAGAGGGTATCCCCAGAAATTGCATTCGCGGTTTTTGCTGTCAGCAGCGTAGATCAGGGCTTGCATGTGTCGGCGGTTGGGGTCATCAGCTGCATCGAGGCCACCATATGGCCATGGCTCAACGACGACTTCGAAGCCTTGGGGGAGGTTGAACTTGGCGATGCGCTCTTTGAAGATGGAGGAGTCTCGGCAGATGATTTGGACGTCATCAAGCTCCTCACTAAAAGTCCAGATTAGTCACCGGTATCGTCTTAGATCTTGAGCGCAGGTCTTACATACTCTGTGAAAGCTGCTTGAGCATCCGCGCGGATTGACTCAACCTGCTTGATGTTTCTCGTCATTAGGTCAACAATAGCCTCATGTGATTGCGGCGGCTTGCCACCATGAGCAGTATCAAAGTGCACTCGAGCCTCACGAGCAGGTCTGTGTGTAGAGCTGGTAATTTTCCCAGCATGCTCAAGATCCAGATAAGGCGCCAGAATCTCCTTCGCCGGCTCCTCGAGGTAAATAACCCGGAACTTCAGGACATTCTGGGGATACGCAGCGCAGATGACATCTCTGGCCAAGTTTGTTTCGTCGACGGAGAGAGGAATAAGAGAATGAGGCTGAGACATCTTTGTTATTTTTGGGGAAGATGAAAGGATATTGGGGAAAGACAAAAGAGGAGCGAGGTTGAGGATTTTAAGCCGCGTCAGACCAGAACTCATGATAACCTAACGCCGCCTGAAGCTAGTGTCATGCCAAGACGTGTCGCCCGGCGGCGGATTTGGGCTCTAGCGCGTATCTTGGTTGCAAGGAGTAGGGATTAGAGAAGCTAGGTCGTGGTTGAGCTAGCTGAAAGTGGTTAATGAAGTGAGTTATGCTTGGTTCTCTGCGATTTAATTGGCGTACTCGACAGCTCAAGAAGTTGCATAAATGTGCCTGGATTAGGTACTTGACGGACACTGTTGATGATGACCTTGTGATGAGAAGTGTTGGTCATCGTGGAAGCTGTTTTAGAAAGAACTTTACATTGGTGAAAAAGGATATTGTGTCCTTAACTTTGTTTGTGGCCTTAGGCTCAACTTTAACGGCATCTGATTGACATAACCTGTAGCTTACGTTAACAACGGTTTTATCTTCACAAGGAAATCCTTTTCGAGATCAAACATACAACGAGATTTCAGAGCAATACACCTATATTGATTCAGTAAATCTAATTAATTAGCCTAATCATAGCTATGCCTGTTAGCTGTTATAAGGTCTTTATTCATCAATCTTCAGAGTATATTCACTTGTTTTGCCGTTTTCCCGCTTTTTACTGCCCTGACTCTTATCCCTCAGATATCCTGGTCCATAGTCGTGGAAACCCATTCCACATGATATATTTTCAAGGGTTGAGAGAAGATGAGTGACGCGCAACAACATTGAAAGACAAAAAATAAGGCTCATATCATTTGTTAGTCGTCTGACATGAAGGCCAGGCTGCGATTGGAGGGCATAAGCAATTGAGGTCCAATAGACATTCGAGAATCAAGCAACACAACAGCTCAGCTCCTGCAGTATTGCGGGTACTCTCGAGTCTGAACCAATAGGCAACCCAATTAGCCAGTATCGGATGAGAGATGCAGCAATGCGATTGGCAGAATCCGAAGGTAATGGATGCCACACCAAAGACAAGGTACTTCTTCTTACACACTATTTCTATGGCACAGGTAGTAGATCCTTTAGCAGCATCGCATGGGTGAGAGAGCCCTGTGATCTGCCTTGGCGAGGACACATAACCCCGGTATATACATACTCCATCTTTTAGTCTGACAACACGTTCCCTCCAAAACCCCTCACTTTGAAATCTCACTTTGAAATCTTACTCTGAAATCTATCAACCTCATATACATACTGATTACCACCCTTTCACCTGATCTCGGCTGCGCGGTAGCTGAGAAGGGTGAAATATCATGGATCCCTTCACTGCCATCGGCCTGGCTGGCAACATTCTGACTTTCATTGATATCGGATTCAGATTGGTAAACCAAACTAAGGGAATCTACGACTCCAAGTCCAATAGCACCGCCGAAAATGATAGCCTCAGTGTTATGACAACGCGATTCACCACGACCATGGCCGACATGCAGAGCAGGATACCGAGCGGAAATCGGAGCAAGGATGAAATGGCTTTGAAAGAGCTTGTTACAGAATGTAGCAGCATCTCAGACGAGCTTCAGAACCTACTTGCAGACCTCAAGGCCAAGAAGCCGAACTCAGTACGCAGCAGCATGAAGGCAGCACTCCGCGACTGGAGCAAGAAGAAAGAGAAAGACGATCTTCACAAGAGGCTTGAAAGTTCCCGCGAGCAACTTGACTTGCTGCTTTCAACAATGACACGTTATGAGGAATACTTGGGAGAACAGTCCCATGCTACATTCTTTTGACTAACCCTTGAATGCAGATTCGAATCTCTAGAGCGCCTCAACCAGTTGCTAAAATATGGCCAGTCTAACGAAGCTGAGATCGCGTCTCTTCGCCTAAACATAGATGCCCTTCGCTCTGGGTTACAGGTCAAGTTCCTCAATCCCGTCGCTCTGGAACAGATTCGGGAGGTTGTCAGGTTGTCAGACCGTGCGACGTTGAAGGTGCGGGAAAGTTGCATCCTTACTACCTTGCGATTCGATTCGATGGATGAGAGATACGATGATGTGGCTGCAGCCCATGACAAGACGTTTGAATGGATATTCAACCCATCCAATAGTGACGACGATAGTGACGATAGTGACGATAGTGACGACAGTGACGACAGTGGTCGTCCATTTTACAGCTCTCACACGACATCTTACAAATCAATGGAAAAGTCCGGAGCTCGTGACAACTTCATTGACTGGATCGAGCACGGCAACGGCATCTTCCACATCTCAGGAAAGCCAGGCTCTGGAAAGTCTACTCTGATGAAGCATCTGTGTCGCCAGAAAGAAATGAAAGAGTATTTTGATATCTGGGCTGCAGGCAAGTCGCTTGTTCTGGGCAAATTCTTCTTCTGGAACCCCGGAACAACCCTGCAAAAGAGCTTAAGGGGGTTAATTCGCGGCCTTCTCTACTCTATTCTCTCCAACGCTCCAGAGCTTATCCCTCTCGCCTTTCCAAAACACTAGGATGCCACCCTTAGTAAGGTCGCAGTCACGTTTAATTCCTCGGATGATATCATGCTTGCCTTCACCGATCTAATAGGCCGCAATAAAGTGTATCGCAACCACAAACTTGTCTTCTTCATCGATAGCTTAGACGAGTTTCAAGGAGACCATACGGCACTAATAAAGGAACTGCTGCGATGGACATCAACACGGCCAACAGATGTGAAAATATGCGTCTCGAGCCGAGAATGGCCCATTTTCCAAGAGGCATTCAAGAGTTTCCCAAGTTTCCGCTTGCACAAGCTGACGCGATCTGACGTGTCACGAATCGTACAAGACAGGCTAAAAGACAACGACACCTACCAGAAACTGGCAGCTCCTGATGAATTAGCACGCTTTGAGTCTAATCTTGCGGATAGATCGGACGGCGTATTTTTGTGGCTCAAGCTGATCTTGCAAGACATTGAGGACAGTCTCTTAAGCGGAGATAGACTGTCACAGTTGCAGAACAAGGTCAAAGCGCTTCCAACTGAGTTAAATGACCTATTCCAACACCTTCTGAGCTCTATTCACCAGTGTGATCGAAAAGAAGCATACTTGATCTTGGCAGTTGCTCTCGAGTGCCCTCCCGAATCGGATTGGCCCATCTTCCGCATCTCCTTTCTGGAAGAGTACATTGGAAGAGTACATTGGGAATCGTGACTTCGCTCTCAATCTCAAGCGACTCATAATCCCTCGCTCCTGACCTTCAGTCTTCAAGATAATACTAACTTTATTTTCCCTTTTCTTGTTATCTGCAGTGTCATTTGAAACAGTCGGTAAGTCTAATGCGGGTTTGAAAGGGTGTTCGCATGCAGTCGTGGCAATATGAATACTGTTTTCTCTGACTTGCTTGACATTGTCCCAGTAGAAGACGCCGAGGCCCAAGATGGCAGATATGCCAATAGACACAAGGACTATATTTCTCACTGCTAGTGGGATAGTCACCTCAGGTTCAGTAGAAATGAGGACTGACAGATAACGTAAAAAGCCCAAGCTGGAGTCTGTTGAAACGAGGCAACGTCCAAAGCAAACAGGGAAGACAGGAACAATAGTGGAAGCTGATTTCAACCGTGAGTATCTTCTAAAAGCCTGCTGTGTCGTTCTTGTGATACGACTTACGAACCGAACAGTTGCAAAAGTAAAAGTCATAACAGGTTTTCCTTGTCTGGTAGCTTCGGTCGCTTGACGATTAGCAACCTCACTTTGTTTAAGTAAAAGAGCCGCGTTGATCCTTTGGCCTTGGGTTAGAAACTCCAATTTTATCTTAGGTAAGGATTAAACTCTGACTTACTGCTAACTGTATTCTCTTAGCAATGGAATTAAGCTCCTGCAAATTCTAGTTATTCAAATACAGTTATATAGTAAAGAAAATATTAGTTAAAAAAAACTATATAAATATATATATATATAATACTTATTACTTTTATTATTACTTAAGATTTTACTTTTAACTAAATAGCTAATATTTTAATAATTAATTTTAAAAATATATAAATAAATAT